>JAQJVL010000026.1:26031-170197 GCA_035578905.1 Stictocephala bisonia | reverse complement strand
ATATATATATATATATATATATATAAATATATACTAGCCAACAACCAATGTTTCCCTACAGGGTGGTTCTCTAAGCTGCTAACCCTTCCCTCCATGGTTCTCTCTAAACCGTCACATCAATATAAAAGCTCAGCCTGCTGCCGTTATTTTAGATAACAAAGTTTTTTAGTCACAAAAACCATTTGTCTACATTAAGGGGATTCCAAATTATTGCAATCATGTTGGAGTTAAATGAAATTATTTTAAACATTTTACAATGAAAACCAAATTAGCCAAGCTTTTGTATGATGTTTTCCATGTTAACGAAACTTAGAGGGGCTGTTTCGAACCCTTATAAATGGTATTTTGAGAAATCCTTTCCAAGAGAGTCTCTATAATACGAAAGCTAACTTCTCTTCAAATTTCATCAAAATCTGTTCAGTAGTTTTGTAAATTTCATAATGAGTGAGTTTGTTAATTTTTTTGATTTTAAATATTTTCTCTATTATTTATATTCTACAATTAAATTAAATATTGAATGGATTTCAAAGCCAGCTACCAAACTAAAAGAAGAAGGAATACAAAAATTAAAAATCAATCCAATACATTGCATCTAAATAAAATAAAATCTAAATTTCAGACTACTTGTGTCTTAGTATTTAAATATTGATCTCCTGTCATAGAGTTAAATCCAGGTTTTATAACCATTCAATATGCGCTTCTCCGATTGACTGAAGACAGCTAATCCCTCCTGAAAAGAACACAATGGGCAATCATTAACTATATAATCCATTGTTTGAACTTCGACTCCGCAATCACATGACTGATCATTTGCTATTTCGCACTATTATTTTCAGTAATTACACTTTTCCACAGCGATGCAAAAGCGACTCAACATAGTTCATTCCTTACAAAGAAGAGTCTGATAACAGAAAGTTGTTTTGACCATAAAATATATCCCAAGTTAATGCCCAGTAGGTCTTTGGCAAAAATTAATTTGAGATTAACTAGGAAGTTTGTTGCAAAGGTGGTTTCTGCACATTATGGGACATACGTTGCAATATGAGTATCTCAGAGCAGACAGGATCTGTTTGAACTCTTTGAGAAGTGCCTTTCTGCATTTTATATCCGAAGGAGCTATGTTGCACAGCACTTGAAGACCATGGTACCTTGATGTCTAATATTGATAGGAAAAAATCGTTTCTATTTGAAAATGATAACAAAACCATAAACCAACACCTTTACAAAAGTTAAAAATAAATGATTATATTTTACTAAATGTAGTTTTTATTTTTTTTAAATTTGTTTCTTGAACTTGAACGAACACTGCTATAAAGCAAGATCAATTTACTACAAAGATCATTTATGTAGAACTGCTGATGTTGGCAACAAAATTTACAAATTAGTTTTTAATTTTTTTTGTAGATCAGGTGTGTCACAAAGGGGTGGTTATGAAAAGTAGTGTTGTGTATCTTGAAATCTGATTTGATGCAAGGAAGAATTGTACAGATCCATTTACCTCATTCATTAATTTAAACTCAATCTTTAAAACAGAAAGGTATAATTCTTGTCAAGCCCTTTGAAAAGTGCTTTATGAAAATCATAGCAAAGAAAGTTCAACATAAAAACAAGACTGTATAGTATTAATTGGATCAAGATGAATATCCTATGATCGGCAGGAAGGTTCCAGTGCTTAACCAAGCGAACAAAAATGTACAGGACCTCAAGAAAGTAAACAGGAAGAAAAGTTCAATACCATTGTCAGTGTGACTAGGGTCTCTTAATCCTTCAGTCGCCTTCGCTGCCTGGTTAGAGTGTACAGGGCAAACATGAAAACTATTCATCAATGAAATACAACCTTAAATAAAATTCTACGGAACATTTCATAAAAACATAATCACTGGATAACACAGGGTGTTTAAAAAAGAATGACCCGATTTTAAATAGCTATATTTATTAGAAACAAGGGCTTTACCCAAACATATTGGACATTAAAATACTCACAAAAGAATGAGGTTAACAGAAATGTATCGTAAATGTTCAATATGTCCTCCATTTGCAGCACGGATGACAACTAATCGATAGCTGAATTTCTTATGCACAGTTTAGGACAAATTCAGCTATTGACTAGATGTCATATGTGCTGCAAAGGAAGGACATATTGAACATTTACGATACATTTTTGTAAACTTCATTATTTTGTGAGTATTTTATGGTAAAGCCCTTGTTTCTAATAAATATAGCTATTTAAAATCGGGTCATTCTTTTTTAAACACCCTTTATATTGGCAATTGAGAACAAACCAAAATTTAAGACATCATGAAATGGTCTTCGTTTCCTGAACCAGTCTCAATAGCACTACTACAAAGTGTTATTATTGACTAGTGAAAATTTTCAGGTTTTTATTAATCCAATCAAATAATAACTGACAAATCCGGAATAGACTTAACTTACTTGTCTTCTTGATCCACAAGTCTATCATAAAAAACCCGGAAAGTCTCATGAACCCAGAGCCTCATCATCTTCTCAGGCTCAGAGATCCGACTAGCAGGAACTAACAGGATACCATTGATAACACGTGCAAAGTCCCGCAAGTTAAATGTATAGTGGGACTTGGCTGGTATTGGCAGAAACAACAGCATAGCTTTTTTGTAGACTTCCATTGTAGCAGCAACCATCAGCTGGTAAAAAATATTGAGTAAACATTACAACAAAATTGAAATAGGAACTTTTCTTACTGGCTTACTCCTGTATTATTATGTCTAGCTATCCTGTTGGATAACTTCACTGCTAATTTATGAATAATCAGAACCTAATATTGAAACCTTCCCTCATAATATAACCATATCTCATCTATGTATTTTATCTGACAAACTTTCTTACAACATATTCTCTTCTTATTTGTTGAAATATGACTTCAGAATGGCATTTTCCAAACCAATATTCACATTGAAATCCCAATAAATATAAATAACTAAGCTACATCAAATTTCTTCATACAATTCTCCATGACTCCCCTAAATTAAAGCTTTGCCATCTGAGTTAAAAATATAATTTCTTCCCTCATAATATAGAAAAAAAACAACAACCTACTTTGAAAGTATGTGCCTTTTATACTAACCAACTTACGTAGTAAAACAAATCAGATCATCTATTTCGTTCTTGCAAAAAACTTCCAATTAAAATTAATTTTCAATCACTTACATACGTCATTATAATTTGAAACTACTGTGTTTTATTTCATGATTAATAGACATTTTTTTTATTTATATAAAATAATAAAAAGAATGATATCTTATGTTGCATCCTTTTATTATGAACCAAACAACATATCCAATATTATACACTTAACAGCATTTAAAACATTACAGTTCAATAATCACTAAACTAACAGAATCCTAACCTAGCCTCACACTTAAACATTAAATTTTGAATTGAAAATATTAAAATGTTTCATACTAGCTAGTTTGACGAAAAATTAAATAAAATATTTACACTAATAAATTATTTACATTGTGTACAAATATACACTGTATCAGAAAAGAATAAAATTGAAATATAAGGACAAGTAAATTGTAAGACGCTTACAAACCGAACATTAACTATCACACTGTAGGTGCTACGAGATATCAACTTGAACGTAGTGATGGACGGACGGATAGGACCAATTCAAACTGGATATGTCTGCCATGGCCACCCCAATCACCACAAATTTCTAGAAAAATGTCTATCACAAAATTAGTGCACTGGAAAGGAGGGTTTGCAAAATCAGGCACTATTACTCAACTAAAAAATACTGTTTTGTACTATCTGACCTAAAGATATTTCCTCATTTTAAGCGTTCAGAACACTGAACTTTTTTTTCTACAAGACCGGTACGGTTATTGGAAGATTCGGTTACCAGAGGTGCAGATATAAGTTTTCTGTAAACTATTTTCTAGTGCTGTTTAACCTAAAACTAAATTATTATAATACATTTTACCTTCCCTAAACGAGCAACTTTCTCATCAAAACCCTTACTGAAGTGCCAGTCCATGATACTGGTGAATATTTTAGTGAGTGTTAACTCATCAAAAACATCAATGCTGACGATATTCATGTGACGGATGAAACGGGAAGTTACAACATTTGACCCTCCTCCTGCCGGCTGCATGGCTCCGACAAACAACTGAAAAATATGAACATGTTTTTAACTAGTCCATATGCAACAGTGAGATCAATCATATTCACATCTCATCATTAACTGGTCTTTGGTTATAATATATAAAAAAACCATTATTAATTGATTTTTTCCTCAACAATTCATCTTCAATTTTACAAAATAGATGGCTAATTAAACACCAAATAATCCTAACTGGTGGTGAAACAACTGCTTCAAGAAAAGATAATGTTTGTTTTTTGCCAATTGTGCAAAGAAAGCCAAATTGGTAACATAATGCCAGTAAAATTTCTGAAGAGTTGTAGGTAAAAAAAAGGAACGGTTTCAGATCATAATGATATGTACTGTTCTGTACTGCATGAATCATAATATCAATGTTGTCAAAGATTCATTGATTTTAGGTATATTCATTGACTACAGAAGCAAACAGACTGTGCAAGGCAATGCATTTGCTGTATATGTGCGCCTAAGCTTCTATCTAATGGTGATTGGTTTGAAATAATCACTTTGACGACTGTTCAATGTACTTTTAAACAATTTAATGGTACTTACCAACCTCTTACTATATTCACAGGAGAAGTCTAAAATTCAGTTGTTATTTTTACAGATATTAAAATATTTGTTTGGTCTCTCCCACCCATACATGTATGGTGGTATTTACCCATCTACCCACCTATACACGTACATAGTTGACCCACCACACCCATACACTTATAGTGGTGTTCGTCTATAGCTCAGCTATTAGTCACTTCCGTTTGAGCTAGAGTGAGACATAAAGAGGGATGAAGAGAGATAGAGGGAGACCACTGGCGCTACCTTCATGATAACCAAATATGAACTAATTCTACCAAACCGACTTCACGGGACCCGTAGTGTTCTTGTTTCTATAGTCACTGGTTTGATGTAATGAGATATTCATATGGACTAATATAATTCAAATTATACTAAAGAATTAAATCATTAGTAGAATATTTACTATGTAAAGAGTGAGCTGATATACAAAAGCAGTCTAAAATTGTATATTAAATATATGCCTCTTGATGTTAAATTTTGTAAACTATGTCTGGCATCATAAAAAAAATATCACCCTCAGTTTGTTTCAAAACTGTGCATGAATATTTATAGTGCAATATGAATATATTCCCATTATTTTTAAAATGTGGATATGACAATGCTTACTATAGTCAGCCTGTTGGTATTAATCTTTTGTTAATCGTCAATTTAAATCCAATGTGAACACATTTTGATTGAATCAGTCAGTAACATACATTCTCTGATTTATGTACTTCTATAACTCATTGATAGAAAGCAAGACTAAGATGGTTTGGACATGTGAGAAGAATGCGAGAGGAGAGAATTCCTAAGAAAATGGAGTTAAAGGGAGAAGACCCAGAATGAGATGGATTGTTGGAGTGAAGAGGGACTTGGAGAGGAGAGGAGTGAATTGGCAGATGGGGGAGGGAGAGGAACTGTGGTGGGAATAATTGGAAAGGAAAAGGATATGTGTGTGTTCTTTTATAGTTGACAGGTTATACTGTAGTTTTAGGTTTCATACTGATGCACTCACGATGTCAACAAGATCCAGCCGTGTGGTGTCCTTAAGGTCGTACCAGTGACCATGATCTATCCACTGACGCAACAGTTCTATGGGCGGCTGGGCACCGTAGACTTCTGTCAATGGCATGCTCACGTCGTCCACAAACAGCACACACTGCTTGCCCATAGCTGGTCCAAACACTCCCTTCCTCCTCCTGTATTAACCCTTAAAGTGCTAAGTTGGAATATCATTAAATATTTACTTTATTTATTTAGTTTAATTATTTCTCATTAAATAAAAAAAATAATTAAATAAATTAAATACTCTGAAAAATAATAATAATAAACATAATTGTACTGGTGTATATAAATTTAAATGTTCCGTTTGTGCAAAATTTTAGATAGGACAAACTGCAAATTCCTTTAAAGAAAGCATATCATAAAGACATAAAGAGCATACCTCTATGTCAAAATCTAGCATACAAAAGTCTACCTTTGCCAAACATCTCTATAGCGAAGGATATAACTCCAAGGACATAAATCAAAACCTGAAAATTTCCATAAGTGTAAAAAAACACTTAATTAAATACTCTCAAGGAATACAAGATCTACAAACAAAAATACCAATCTAATATTAAATGAAAAATTTAAGTATGATAGCAATATTATTTTTTATAAAATAATTGAACTAAACCAAAAGAACAGCTGTTTCTAAATGTTTTATAATATGTTTAATTTATTTGTTAACAAAATTTGTTTAGACATTGAGTGCCAGAATTAATTGACATTAATATTTTTGTATGTTTTTTTTTTTGTATATTTTTTGTATATTTTTTTGTATATTTTTGTAATGTTTTAAACCTTGAAACTCGAGTAATTCTATCTGGATTTTATAGAAGTGATTGACAAAGGTACTGTAACCTATTTCATAATCAATTATCACTTCTGGAGGCAACAATACAATATTCAAATTAAATTGTACCGAGAGACTGAGCTTCGCTCAGTTGAATTTTGTAAACTGAAGAGGTAGCATCTATATCACCCAGAGGATCATTTCTTGTCGTCTACCTTGTAGGTTATTGGTTATTAATACAGTTTTGTTTCGGAGGTCTACCAGGTTTACCTTTGTAGAATTCTGATTGCAGCCTCATGGGGGAGCTCGGCCTGCGGAGGACCAAGGCACTCTGCTACAGTTCCATTTGTAGATCTCGGCATGTCGTCTTGTGAGGAAGATAAGCCTACGGCCTGGCCCAGATTCTTAAGTAGTATGACCACGAATTTTGGTTTTTAGGCAGTGGAGCCCATAAACATAGTCTTTTCTAATATTTGTTGGTATATTAGTAACTAAGAGAAGAATAACTTTAATTTGATCCCCTTCTTGGGTCTATTAGTTTAAATTACCCAATTTTGGGTTTTTGAGAATTTTTTTATTGGGGGGGGGGGGGAAAGAGGCAGAGTTCCACCATGGGTGTTTCAATCTGTAGCTCTTACATATTGTCATGTTATGTTGCAAATTCAGGGAATTTGAGATTTATTTTTAAATACTTGTTAGCGTTTGCTTATAATTATATTTTAATACATTTGTGCTTTGTGACATTCACTGTTTCATATCTCACTTGATAAAGGCACCAAATTAAGACCACATAATTTTACATGATTAGTAATCAATTCATCGCTGAGAGTAGTATATATATTGTTCAGTTGGGCAGAGTCTATTAAACAATTTTCAGGTCTTCTAAGATAATATTAGAGTTTCACTCTTTCAATTCAGGCTTTTCCAAAAAAAGGTGCTAAAATAACCTGTAGCTAGAACCATCTTAAAGCACAACAAAGATGGGTTAAGTACGAAGCACGTAAGTTGGACAGAACATTTGGTAATGGTCCAGCTTACTGAATGATTTGGCACTCCAGACAGTTGATATCTTTTCACAAACTGAAATACTAGCTAATTGATTGACTATTAATCAATAGCATTGATTTTAAAAGCACACGGATAGATTTCTCATCCAATGTCTCAAATTATCAGCTTTTTTGTAGTCCATTGTGAAGTGCTAGTGTAGTCCTATGTAAAAATAAAGCAGTTAAAACCAGCTGTAGTAGCAGACCTCACTAACTAACATAATTACTGGCACAAATATTCTTATTACATAAGATACTTATTTGTAAGTAACATACTATCAAGGCATACATAACAAGTACCTTTGGCTCTTCCCGAGAGTTTACACTTACTCTCAGCGGCATACTGATATATCAGCATTCTGCTCTCTTAGTTTGAGCGGTAGTTAGTACATTAGTGGTATAATACTTGACTGGATTGATACAAGTTCCTTATCTACGTCTTGACGTAAACACTACAGCAAGTCCACGTGGCACGTGCCAAATACTACTAGCCAAAGACCAATGCACTAGTGTTGGATTTCCTTGAGCCATCTTCTAATAATAATTAAAAACACATTCCTGTTTCCTGCATATCCCTCACTCTTCTGTACTGAGTGAACTAATGTGCTGCAAGTGTAAAGAGAAGTAATCTACGCATCCTTATTTGTGATTTTTATTAAAAAAACCTAAATTTCAGATAAACCACAAAAGCTTTTACATAAAATAGCATAATATACTCAAAACAAAGAAAAACGTGTTTGACCTCAAACCCATTATGTGTATGTAATAAATAACATGCAGCTTGGAAAGGGCAATATGATAAAAATTTACTATGGTGATGAATTTTGATTTTAATAACGTGTTGTTTTTGTGAATTTGGTATTTTCAAAGTTTTCTTTTGTTGCTTGGTCATAAAAAACTGACTGATTCATTATAAGTAATTGTACTTTCTGAGACAAAAAGTACACTTTCTATATTTGTCGGAATAGGACATTTCTAATTTAGAAACAACTTTGAACACATTTTGTCCATTTTGACGACAACTTCTCACCAATTATAATATTTCAGACTCTCGCCTAACTGTTTTGTCAAATTAATAACTTTTCCAATATTCTCACTGTCTTTTAACACATTCAGTGCTACGTGGCCGTATAGTCAGCCACGCTGTCCGACTGCTAGTGGCTGCGTGGCCGACTAGTCGGCCAAGCAATTGTTACCTGTAGTGGCTGATGGCCGTTTAGTCGGCCATACTGCCTCGCTCACATTATTAAATCAGTCTTCGCCCAGCCTTTGCCAGGTTCGCTTGGTATAGGTCCCGTACTTCTGTAATATCCTATGGGTAAGGCATGTGTTCAGTTTCCGGTTACAGTTATTTTTGGAGTTTCTATTACTTTTTTTAATTTGTTTTTTCAATAAATTATGAATAAAATTAAGCAAAAAAGATGTATAATATACTGCAAAGAAGGAAAAATTAAAAATACTGTATTTATGTTCAGACCAACCTGAATTAATTGTGTTCTTTAGCATGTTTTGAAAAATTTATTTCAGATTAGACTAATTAACTGTGAAAAAATTTAGACATGGACCTGAAAATAGTAGTTTTTAATATTTTTAATTTGTTTTACTTAATTCCTCATAGTACTAACTAGTTTATTACAAAATAAAATTGTGTAAAAAATCTTGGACATTAATTTTTTGGCAAAGTCCTTCACCAGGGGCTGATGGTCGACTAGAGGGCCATACATAAAAATAAATTTTTTAGAGCCTTCCATACAAACAGACTACTTCTGATAGTCATAAATTGACACTACACAATCCCAAAAATGAGTTTTTGAAATAAAAATGTTCAGCCATTGGGGTAAGTTTTTAATTTATATATGCAGCCACACAAGGTGAAAACGAAAATACAGCCTTAGCACTGAATGTGTTAAAGAAGGTGGTTTTCCACAGCATGAGCACTGTTGATGTTTATGCACATTTTTATATAGTATAATCCGCTCAAAAACTGTTATGTGGTATACTTTACTGCTCATATTAGTGCAATCATGTGAATTATGCAATCACAAGTGATTGGATTCACATTATTGCTGTAGTAATACTCTCCTGTTCATGTCTAATCACATTTCACAGTTTTACAATTTCGGAAAAAAAAAATTTAATATTTAAGAAATATATTAAGTTATTTTTTATGTAAACAAATAACATAACCTTAGAACATAACCATAAAAAGAGAAACAGATAAATAATAAATGAAAACATAAAAATAATTACTTTACCTATCAAGTTTGGACATTATGATTTCTTGTGTTTGATTCGCTGACGTCCTCGCTGAGAAATTGATCACGTTAGCAATGAATTTTTCCTTTGCGAGATTTACCAAGTAATTAAGTATAATGGCAGATTTTCCAGTACCAGTTGGGCCCACAAACAGAACAGGAATATTCAAGGCCAAGTATGAGCGCAGGAAGAACCTCTGCCGTGCTGTCTCATCTGTTTGTATTATCAGTTCGGAGGCCTGAAAACAATTATTTCATAAGAGTCTTGGTTAACCAAAGAACTTAATAATTCAGGGCCTTCAAACAACGACTTGCAGAGCTAAAAGTACAGATTTTTTAATATTATATTAATAAACATGTGCTTGTGCTAAAATAGTACTATACTAGGTGTCACCCCATCACTCACTGCACTCGTGACACCTCAGCCTTTGGCCCCTGTGTTTTTCTACTACAAATCTTAGTAGATAATCTTATCAAGTAAAATCATAATAAGTAAATTTATTTACAGTATCTCACTCAGAGTACTGCACCTTGCAACCCATTTATTAGTATAAATTCCCAACTGATGATAATTTGCACAAATAAAATAACAACAATAGATTACCAAAGAAACTTTAAAGTCCAGTGGGGCGGAGCCTTACAGTCAGATAAAAATAAAATAATATTTAAATCCTTCCTTGGGAAAAATTTAGGGTTGATTAATTCAAGAGGAATATATTTGGGTCACGAAAATTGCCCTCAGAATATTGAAATAAAAATGTCCTATTTGTATGAAGGTTTATTGACGGCTGGTGCATCAGATGGATGTCTATTTCATATTAAAATTAAAAGTCATGAAATTATGTGATAAATGGCAGTCTAGTCTATTCTTCTGTATTGAAAGCTACTGGACCGAATTTGAGAGGATATTACGTTTGTTGTATTACTCTTAATGATAACATGTTGAGTAATCTTGTTAGTATAAATATTAGTCATAATTAATTTTATTGTAATAGTAAAGCTTGCCACTTCCTGATTCCAGATTTCTTTTGAGAACAACAAACCATTTGTAATTTGTGTTTTTTAAAGTGGATTGAATGGATATTAAGTGTGATGACTTTGTTGGGAATTCAAATTATAAGACAGTTAGCACTTAACATGCGAATACAATATTTTATTATCAGTGAACACATTAATGAAGAACAGAAAAACCACAAAATTAAGAGAAAAATACTTTAGGATGGGTTTAATCTCTTCTAATGAGATGTGTTCTAGAAGATAGAAACGCTTGTTTTATCAAATCAGCAACTAGTAAAGGGAATATGTTTTGTGGCAATTATGACTGTAATAATGAGGTAAGAAATAAAATATAGATCATCATTGTATTAGAATGATGATCTATATTTTAATATAACTTCTAATATCTTCTAATATAACTTTTTTAACTTCAAGACCAATAACTTTATCAAATACTTCATATTTCTTCTCTACGTAAATGTATCTGCAATTATTCTTCTTGTAGTGTGACGATTATTTATATATTTTAATTCATAATAACTGGATTCTAATAATCTTATAGTATCAAATCAAAAATACAATGCTACTGAAACTTGCCTTAGAAGAGGAAACTGGAGCAACTTTCTCTAGCGTGTCGAACCAGCTAATCCAACTTCCGTTGTTCTTTTTATCATATATCCAGTCAAACACAGTTCCCTTCTCTGGAAATAGCTGATGTTTGGTCAGTTTGAACTTGGCCGGTCGTGGCTGTTCCTCCAACTCCCCCAACAAGAGAGAGCGGTAAAAGACGTCAAACAGTTTGCGGCTGTCACCTACATACAAAAATGTATTTTCATCTACAATATTTATACCTAAAAATAAACTTTTGCAGAATGGATATGGATTATCATTTACGTAGTTTGTTATACACTGATATTACAAAAAAAATTTGTAATTCCCGGTTGAGTGGGCTTACAGTATAGTAATGTATGTGAACTGTTCGGCATTCATGAGATTAAAACCTGTTACCACAGCAGCAATGATCATAATTTCATACTAGCTGTAAAAGTGTCTGAAACTAACATTGTGAATGTAAATCAACTACTCAATGGTCAGATACAGTACTTATATATATTTTTTTAATGTCTTGTGTTGCAGGGGGGTGGAAAGAAGACTAGACTGGGGAATATTGAAATTTTATACTCAAAGCAATAGAGTTTCCTAGCTTTTAATTTAACAAAATTACATTCTGTAAACAATTAAAAAGTGTATTTGCGCAACCTTCTTTACCAAACATCGTCTATGACAGTTTTTTACAAACTATTATTAAATTAAACATATCATATCTTGATTGACATATCTATAGTGAATGAAATGGTTAGATACAATATAAATTATATTTAACCATTTAAATTCAACAAATAAACCTGAACTGTACGATGGTTTGGGGGTAAAGCCCCAACGAGCAAACGAGTGTCTACATATGCCTCTGTCACTGAGAGAAAACCAACTGTCAGATGCTATTTAACCCTTCGTCCGCAGCAAACGGATTTTAACCCATCCTTTAATTACAGAGTATATCCCAAATGAACTGTTACTGTCGATAGTGAAAAGGATAGTCCCAAAAACCTCTCCTATAGTGCGGTGTGATAAGATTTACTTATACATGTGTTTAGCTCACTTCCTCAGCCTATAAAAGAACGTAAATCATCCATGAATAAAAAGGAGCAGGGTAGCCAATCAGAGTGCTCATGCCACTGCACATGCGTAAAACGGATATATCCTCAGTCTGTCACTCCATCCAAGCACATTGTTTTCAACATTTATTTATTTATTTATTTTTTTTTTTTTTTGTAATTTCCAATTATTTTATTGTAGTTATTATTGTATCATAAATGACAGGTACTGTTTATTGGTTTGAAATAAAATGTAAACAATTTGTATACTTTTACTGTTCATTATAATTGTACATCTACATTAAAATTTCATTAAAAATTATTATTTTAATTTTAAATATACATTTTTTTATTTACTTTATGATACTAAAACTGCTTGAAAAAAATTTACTTCAGATTCCATGAAAATTAATTTTTGTACATAATTAAGCGTTCTTTAAAATAGTGTAAAATAATTTCTGATTGTGAAGGGTTAATAATTCCATGGTTGCAAAGCAGTAATAATATTATGTTACAGTCACCAAACTATTATTGTTATTTAGTAATTAACAACCAAAAAGGACATTTAAATTGGATTTTATGAGTACTTAAAAATACAATGTTACAGTTAAAGAAAAATATGCAGTGACGAACACACCTGTAAGAGTTGATCCAATGCCCCAAAGAATACAGAAGATAAAGATGCAAAGCAGCCACTGAGTGCTGACACCGGACTGGGACTCCCCTTCCAACATACAGGTCATCAGCCGAGTGAAGCTCTGGAGCAACAAAACTATTTTATTTGAATTTAAAAACTAATGCACATTATTTAAGAAATAAATTCCCTACATTGTGGTTACAAAATATTAATATGATATACAAAATATGTATAAATATCACTTAAAAGCACACATATTTTATTAGTTTATTTATAGCTAGAGGTAACATGTCATTCAGATTAACACAACATACCACAAGTACACTTCTACAGGTGTTATATTCACTTTAATAACAATTAATTTTAATTTATATCACTTATAAACAATTGATTAATCAAATTATAGTGAGCTGACACATCATATAATACATAACAAACATACAATTGAGCATCAATAAAATAAACAGAAAAAATAGGCCGTAAGCAAACTTACCTAAATTCATAACACTTAACACAAACAAAAGATACAACACAACGGACACAAATTTTGAATCCAATAACATCAAGCTTGTAGATTATACTTTCTTTACAAGTCTGAAGAATGTTAAAATATAAGTGGCAGAATCTTGTGTCCATTTTTTTAATGTTTCTTATGCTATTTATGTTGTGTTCAGAAACTGTTATAAGCCTTATGATATATGATATATGTTTTGCGTTCAGTGACTTTTATATGTATTATGTTTATTGAACGTAAGATTATCAGGTGAAATTGAAAATGATCCATCTCTAATGTTATATGATTCCTGGTCTCATCTATTAGTAAATAGCTTTAAGTGAAGGACGTACGTTAAAGAGATGTAGTTCTGAAGTTTCAACAAACACTTTGCATTCGTGGCGAATGAAATCAAATGAAGAAGGTATTAACCACTCGACCATTTCTTCAATAAGCTCAAACTGTTCTGGTAATATCTTTTGTTGCAGGATTTTGGCATAGGATGACATCAGCGGCCGCCAGCCCAGTGTCTTGGGCTCCAGGTAAATCATTCCTACCATTAAAACATAGTTATTCATTAATGCCATTATTAAATAATAAATAGTAATAATAAATACATTACACTGATTATTAGTAATGTAAAATAGTTTCCTACTGTAATATTCTACATGATTTTTAGAACTAATGGTGCAGTATTCTACAGTACATGCTGAAGTTGACAGCCTACGAAAAAAATAAAGATGGCTTACACACTGCAACTGACAGATTTGTTAAGCTGAAGTACAATTGTATGTAAAACTCGCAACATTTGGCTACTCATGTACTGAATATTCTGCAGATACACAGTTTGAGAAATCTTGATAGCACAAATCTCAATTGCACAATAATCGTAATAGCACAATTTTGTTTAAATAAAATCGTATCTTCCATAAAACTCACTGTCAAAAGTACTTTTACAACACAAATGTTTGGCATTACCTACCTCAACAGTACAATATTTGCCTTTCTTTCTTCCAACTATCAAGGTCTGAAATTTTAATATATAGGCTCGATTCACTTAAGTGTTTAAAACTGCACTCTTCTTTGCTGGGTGGTAATGGAAAGCAACATTTAGATACCTGTTGCTAAGTGTAGGTTTCTGGTGTTGCATGCAGTGCTGAATGCAAATATTGCATACAACACTGAAACAGAATGGATATTCAGTTAAAGAAATAAATAATACTATTAGAAACCAGCAAAAGAGCAAACAAGAAAATAGAATGGCAGAATATTAAACAAGGAAAGTGCAAAAACCATTTACAAGCCACTGAACAAATTGAATAGTTTACTGAAACCAGTCAAAGATAAAATCCCATTAGCTATGCCAGGAGTATATGAAATCCCTTAAGTGGCAGGTCAGTTCTACTCAGAATAAACCAGGAGATTAATTTCCAGAAGGATTAAGCGACATACTAAGAATGAAGGAACGGAAAAGTCTGTAGCTGCGGAACATAGCACAAAAGCTAATCATGGAATTTTATTTGAACTAACTGAAGTCCTTGCCAACATCCAGCATAACTACTCGAGAATTGTAAGGGAAGCTATAGAAGTCTATAAAAGAAGAAATAATTTTAATAAGTATGAAAGTATATGACTTCCAAAGACATGGGAACCCAATTTATGTAAATTGAAATAAAATGGAAGTGTCTGCCATATTGATTTTCTCCAACCAAGGGCAGTAGGTCACGTGGGTCATGTCTCCGCCCCTCTGCAGCATACCTACCAAATCAGTTCCCACCCCACCACATGTAATTATAGCTAAAAGGTCATTTGCCAAACTCAATCTGAGCGATACCACTAAGATTGCCACATCATAGCATGGCCAAAATGTCTGGTTAGATTATCTTGTAAATAGTGTTGATAGCACTTGACATGGTTATCACCGAAAATCATAGTTACACAATTAATTAATGAGTTTAGTGGTTTCTTGTATAAAAGACTTTTTTATATTATTATCAGCATACAGCTGATTTCATAGTTCAGAAAAGATGTCATGTCCTTGATATGTATCAAGAACAATAAAGGTCCCAAATCAAGACTTTTGTGGTACTTATGAACTGGCAACGAAGTGTTCTAAATACAGTCTACCAAATTGTACTTTAAAAATATTCTACCTGAAAGTTAAGATTTTATCCACTACATAAGTTGTACAGGGAGAATCCAAAAGGAGTTTCTTAAAAATCTATGGTGATACCTTGTAAAAACCTTCTAAAATTGAGATAAATGGTATCAACATGTGCTCAACGTTCAACACGAAGACCAATAACTTGAAGGAACTAGGACAAGTTAGTAACAGTTGAAATTTATTCCACGAAACCATGCTGAAGAAGCCTTTTATACAAAAAACTGTGAAGAACCTTCAAAATATCTTGGATGCTATCTATACACAGAATAAATATTAGTCTAAAATGACACAGCTTTCGGGGTCCCTTTTCAGGAATCATAGTTACTGCTGCTATCTTCCAGGCTAAAGGAAACTCAATTATAAACTCCTTTTGAATAATGAGGCAAGTACAGGAACAATTATGTTAAATAGTTGTAAAAATTAAAAAAAATTTTTTATATATTTGGAACATGATCCAGTCATGTTATTTATTAGTAAAAATATAAAGTTATCTCCTGTCACAAAGCTAAATCCAATCCGTCAAGCCATTTAAGACCTGCCTCACTGATTCAATTTATGTTAGCTAATCCCTTCGTAGAAGAGAGCTGAAGGTACTATGTAACTATGTGATCCATTGTTTGGACAGACTTGCTACAATCACATGACTGATATAGTGTGTCAATCCACATTTATATTTGCACATCTGCCCACCCCAATTCAGAGGCAATTCAACAGTGTTCATCCCACCTACAGGTATTGACGGATAGATAATAATGAACTTATTTTGTCCGTCAAAACTGTTCCATGCTATCGCCCAGCTAGAATTGGGCAAGAAATGTTATTTCCTAAACTGAAAAACATTACGTTGAGGTTGGTTTTGATATTTTAAGTGACTGTTCTGACATGGGAGATACTGTGTAATAAGGAGGTGTGGGGCATTCAAGATCCTGTTGAATTGGTAGTGCCTCCTGACCAATAAAGCACTAGATGAGCTTTATTGCACAGCACCGGGAGCCAAGGAAGTGAAATTGCCATGAAAGAGCCATTTATAGCTCTCATGGCCCTATTAACCCATCCCGGGTGTTTGACGAAATAATCCACCAAGATTATTATGCTCTGCGGGCGGGATAACTAGATTATCCGCATACTGTTTTTAGCAGTCCGGGTGAACGACAGGCCTCTCTGTCAAGACTGACGCTGACTGATTTTAGCAAAGTTGTTTACTTCGTTTGTTTGGCTTATTTATCTCTTCCATTCCTTCTCCCCACTGTAACGTTCTTAATGCCCTGCCTCCATTACCCACTACCAGGCTTGCTCGCTGCCACGCTTACCGCCTTTTGTCATCATTCCAGTGGTTTTCAATTGTGTCTGGTGCATCTACTAGTGGAAAATGGATGCACGTGATAGTCATGACTTTTCAGA
Organism: Stictocephala bisonia; assembly: GCA_035578905.1. Classification (NCBI taxonomy): domain Eukaryota; kingdom Metazoa; phylum Arthropoda; class Insecta; order Hemiptera; family Membracidae; genus Stictocephala; species Stictocephala bisonia. The sequence goes on along the minus strand of JAQJVL010000026.1, from coordinate 153,023 downwards.
CAGTATAATTTAATGGCTAAATACGTCTTTTTCAGACCAAGATAGCAATAATGTTAGTGAAATGGAAATTGAAATGTAAATACTGTGACTGATGGTAGTGTAAATATAGGTTATGACAGTGATGTAAATTTGAATGATCCAGTGAGTGAATAAATAAAGTTATAAATGAAATTCAGCTGTAAGTGATCATTTCCACCCTTTAGTAAGCAAAGTTATGTATATAAGATATTCACTTTCATGACCCACCAGGGTGTTTGACGTAATTATTCGCCGACAATATTTTACTAACTATAATACTAAAAAAAAATTATTAGAATGTAAAATATACATACCATTTTAGGGTTATTAGATAGATTTTCTACAAATTAGAATGAAAAATTAAAAAAGAAATTTTTTGTCCCCAACCATTATTTAATGCCGCCCAGGCGGTAAACTGGGTTCAGCCTGAGAAGGGTTAAGTTGAACAGTAATCTTATTAGGTTAGACAATGGCTACTTATTATAAGCAGACATTTTTTATTTTTTTCAGTAATAAAGTTATTTGAACAGAATTTAATACAAAATTTAAAATTAGCACACTATGTGTTAGAAATAATAACTTTGTGTCCTGTGACGTTCACTTGTTCTGTATGAAAGTAAAATAAATTTTCTCTAAAATCATATATTCCATAAATGTACAACTCGGAGCTGAAATGTACAAATGAATCACTTAAACCTTGGTGATTAATTCATATGAACAACATATTAAAAATCAGCTGAATTTTTAATGTTGTATGATTACTACGTGTTTATATCAGGTTTTAAATAAAAAAATAGCTTTAAAATAATCTAAAAAATTATGCAACCAAATTTTAAAACATTGCTTACATTGTAATTTAGTAAATGAAATATAACAACCTAGTGTAAAAACTACAATACAGAAATAATTAATAGACAAAAATGTGCAGCTGGGTGAAATGAAAAAAATTACAATACCACATCGAGACACCGTTGCTGGAGAAGCCTGTTCCAAGTCTGCCGGCTCAAATATTAGGTTCATTTTGTTGGACATCTGAATACAATATATAAAAAATATAAACTTCATTAAAAAGTACTATAAATGCTCTATTTTTGGTACATACTTTTTTAGCATTTTTATTTTAGGACATTTTCAGCTTTATTATAAATTGTCTATCAATGTTCAAAGAAATATCAACACTAAAATTATGATTTCAGGTTTCCCCTTGGCAAGTGTATATATTCCAAAGGAATGTACTTCCCAGAATTCATAACATTTAACTGTAAGTTCAATTTATTTTGGTACTGAGAAGTTTTAAAAACTAAACTAACAATAGATTTAAGTATATTTTGCATTATATTTAATGAACACCAAACTCTTTATAAATAATTGATTGATTCAGCATCAGCGTCAACATATTGATTATTAATATGTTTGGTTACTTAAAATTGCATATTGTTAAAAACCTGATTGATTTTGATTTGAAGCTTTTAACCCTCAATAAAGAACTCAGCTGATTTTAAGCCCATTACGGTGCTGCCATAACGGAACTCAGCTGAAAATCAGCCGTTAAGCCAGAAAAATAGCCGTCCTCCAGAAAATGGTTTACATAAAAAAAATAAACGATTTAAAATGTCACATATCCCCCATACACGTACAAAGTTAGTGACGTACCCGTCCACCCATACACGTACAAAGGTAGTGACCCACCCACACACGTACAATGGTAGTGACCCACCTGTCCACCCATACACGTACAATGGTAGTGACCCACCCTCCCACCCATACACGTATAATGGTAGTGACCCACCCGCCCACCCATACACGGTATAATGGTAGTGAGTGGGTGGTATTGACCCGCCCACCCATACAAGTACACTGGTATTGACCCATACACGTACAGTGTTATTGACACGGCCGTGAAGGCGAACGATACACATGAACGGCGAAATACTAGTAGTATTACGGGTGCAGAAGCTGCAAGCGCCACGGACAAAGTGGACGAGTCGGTCGTCGGTGGAAAGGAGGTGCAGAACGCATCTGTCACGACAGTAAAGGAAGTTGGGACAACGACCGAAAGCACCGTACCAGCGACCGAACCGGGAAACATAAACAACGACGGAATTGTCGAACTTCACTCGGATGTAATGGAATCGACTGTAGATAACATTACGTCCGGAGAATCCTCACTGCCTTCGAATACGATACTGTCTGACGACGACGTATCTCCGCCGGCAAACATCTCGAAGAGGTCGGTGGGAATCGGTGATGCAGAACGGGAACCGTACCGATCACGCGTTACGTCTGTAGTCGCACCTGTGCGAGCTAGGTTCCTAACCTGTATTTTGGAGAATAGGTGCGGGTTTCACGATGCTATGCGCACCGTACAGTTGATACCGAGAAATGCCTTGTCGGTTCTGTCTACGCTGATCGATCGTCTGAAGACCCAACACCTTTACGAACCGGCGTGCCGGAGCCATGATATGACTCGTGACGAAAGGTTATGTAGGATCGGTCAACGTAATTACTTTTAATAATACACCTATTAGCGATAGCGATATAATTTGAATGCCTTTGGAATTTGAAGGAGTTGCTTATTGCATACATATGTTTGTTTTGTTTATGAGACAAAAAGGATGGAAACTAATAATAAGAAAACCGAGTAATCCAGTTTGCACAGTCGCTACACAGCTTAATGTCAGCCGTGTTGCACTGATGATATAAGCTCTTATTATAGCATACCTATTAATGATATTTGCATGATTCGATTATCTCTGGAAACAGGAAGAGTTCTTGTTTAGAATCATATGTTTGTTTGTTTCTGAGTCAAAAGGAACCGTAGAAAAAAGTAATATAAGAAAGTCGAGTTGGAAAAGTAAAAGCTTCTTCCATTGTGGTACATGTATAATGCTTGTAAGTGTACGTGTACCACATTATTATTACTATCTTATTAATAATGTAGTACACATACATTATTATTACTATCTTTACATAAATTGACACCAAAGTAAACATTTTAAAAATGCATCTAAAGATTATGTATTTCTGTAAATTTTAGTACTACAGACTATGGTAAGACTTAAAGTCTGTAGTGATAATCTAATATTTTTAGCGATATTTTGAAAATAATGTTACCATTGTAACACATTGTTGCATAAGTTGTACTTCGTAAGGTTATATTAGTATAATTTTTTCAAGACTCCCAATAACATTTAGTACCAATATTTCCTGAAACTAAATGAAATTTGGAATGTTTTGGTTGTCTTGGAATTTTTTTAGAAGATCAAATTCTAAAATGAATAAAACTTATCGAAAACATTATAACAAAATATTATATAAAAAACATATATAACTATGTTTTTTACATATACGGTAACTGAAGGGATTAAGATGTTTTTTATTTTAAAAAATGTAAAAATATTTATAATTTTAAAGGTTAAAAGCAGTATTTTTTTACCTTTAAAACTATAAATATTTTTACATTTAAAAAAAATTAAAAACATGTTAATCCCTTCAGTTATTTGCAATAAACATACATAAAAAAATTAAAATTGTACTTTGAACGGTTTTGTCTTATCCTTGATTTGAAATCAGCTAAATTCACCATAAGGTCACAAGTTCTAACTTATTAGTTAAACATTTTTTTTCCTGTCTCAAGGAAGTTACATTAACTAATTTTGATTATAAAACTGGAAAATAATCAACTCACCGAAAACCGATTGCACCACCTTAAAGTATCAATCACCTGTAATGCCATTGTCTTACGCTAAAGGAAATTTCAATCACAAACAATAATTATTCGTTTTATTTAAACAACTAAAAAAGTGAATAGTCAACTTCTGCAAATGAATTATTAAAATGATTTCAAATTTTAAAATTGATATTGAAATGGATATATTTATTTATTTAAAATTGATGCAACTTAAAATAAACCAAAGAGAAGACGAAACATGTAAATTTAACGTCATCTTAAAAGACTTTTGGAATGAATATAGTACTTTTATTAAAAAATGGTTAGTTTTGTTCAACTCTAAAAATAGATTTTATGTTTAAAATAACTATTGATAGGATTGCATATTAAAATCATCCTTATTTATGCCCCTATATGAACAGGACATTTTAATGTGATCCCAACATTTACCATCTATCAGACTGTATTGCTGGTGGTGATATTTATTTTAAATAATAGTCCTATTCTAAATGTGATACGGACCTGGATAATCTCTCCTGACATGAGGCAGAGTTTCTTGTTATCATCGAGGACAGTGTTCATGTTCTCGATCCAGACAGCATCTACTGGTCCATCTAACATGATCCACTTCCTATCAGGCATGGTGTTGGTGGCATATTCTCGGAAAGTGTTGGCGAGAACACCTAAGCCACATATAAAATTCAGAAAGTGAATTTTACTTCTTCTTTAATACAATCACATCAACCAAAATAATATCATTTTTCTATACGACATTGCAAATTCACCAATAATATTCAAATTATTTGTGGTTGTGTTTTTCATGATAACATGTTTGTAATGATCAACATAACAACACTCTCATGACAAACATTTTAAAACATTTTCCATTTATTATTCTTTACATTAGTCGGTTACTCAACTTTAGGTTGCGGCGTAAAATTAAAAAAAAAATATTCCATTTGGTTATCGTAACCCATGCTCATATTCATCTCAAACGTAGATACCACTGTTTGCAGACAGTTCTCTATGACCTGTTCTCTGACAGTAGCAGAGTAAAATTTACGCATATTGCCTTTAAGCACCTGATTGGTGCGCAACATATGTTAGTGATACCACCAAATATTTGGTGGGATAACAATCTAACCTTGTTTTAGCAAGTATGTTTCAATTCACTATCTATCAACTTTATTTCACACGTATTGCTCAATTTTGTTACGTTTACATACAGTTTTCAGATTTAAAAATAAAAATATTTGGACTCACAATAAATATATTTTTCTTTTATTGTTGACACAGCCAAGTAAATTTGGCTTGCTAAAACGTTAGCCGGTGATATTACTTTTGCTCGTAAATTAATTTCTGAGGCCCTAAAGCTTTTTTACTTTAGGCAGCTATTACAAAGCTTTGTAGCATGACCCATCGGTGGGGCACACTCATGTTTGCTATATGCGCCATATCCCACCGATGGATCACATCATTGTCTTGAGTGTGTTAAAGTGAAAAATAAAAATAATTCTTACCGTCAGACCACTCATGGGAGACTGGGTCGAACTGACCATACAGCTGCCCCATTGTAATTGATTTAGGGTTGATAATTCGATATTGAACTTTAAATTCTCCCATCTTTGACTTTCGGTTACCATTGATTTCAGTTAAAGATTCAGCTAGACTCTGAAACAATTATTTCCATTTTCCTTATTCCCAATGCTTCAAAACGTAAACTTGACTTGTTACATTTTCCTCTCGTTGTAGTGCTGAAATTGCTATTTATACTTTTTAATTGAACAATATTTTTAACATACGATACATTTTATTCAATAATGAACAAATGAACAATAATGAATACTGCTCACAGCTATATGTGCAAGTGCATGTTGCCCTGAAATGGCTCTCTATAACGAGGCTGAAACATCAGCTCCTGGCGTTATACATATTGTACATAGTTTGACCAGTCCAATACAGAAGACTGCGAGAGAAATGTGATGGCCTTACTACTACAGACAATAACTGAATTTTAACCTCTATTAAAATTATTGTTACTAATAATAAAAATTTGTTAACAAATAACAGAATGTTGTACTTTCCTATTTTGAGGAAAATGGCAATTTAGGAAAACAACACTTAACTATGTTGGAATTTCAAAATTTTTTTTGGATTTCTAAGAATTCAAAGAAAAAAAAATAAAAATAAAAATCTTCAAAGATGCAACTATTGAAATAAATTGGCTCTGCGATATTTTTATATACATATATTGTTATTTATATTATATACAATTGTAAATAAATAAATTTAAAATTTGATATGATTTTACTAGGTTACAAATCTGAAATATATTATGGTAGCTGACTCTTTTAAAATTATTCTTCCCCTCAATCGATTTGGTATGCAAGGTAAAGAACCATCTTAAATTAGGCTCCAGTGTATGAGAAATAGAACTGATCATAAACAGAAGACCATATCTAATGGGTTAATCTTATTCTGTATTACAAATTCCATAATCGTTGTATGCATTTTGATGTTTTTCAACAAACTTTATTCAAGCAGGAATGAAAAGATTATTTTATGTTGAAGATGGTGCTGTATTGGATTTCTGTATATAGTTTTTTTAAAATAAACCAATTTAAACCAATAAAAACTTTTAATAGTGAGGCCCTTCATTCTCAGTAAAAAATAGATATGAATTTTTAAATTTAATAAAAAATACCAAAATTGAAGATGACGAATACTTAATATCATTTGATGTCACTTCACTATACCCCAATGTACCTATGAAAACAACCATCCTCCTCATTCAAGATTGGCTTCAAGCTTGTCATTTGACAAGTAAAAAAATTGAAGAATACATGCTACTTATTAATCTATGCATGAATCAAAACACTTTTCAGTTTAAAAACTTATTTTACTCCCAAATAGATGGAACAGCCATGGGAAATCCTCTTTCTTGCTTCATAGCAAACATATTCATGAGCCACTTTGAAAATTTAGTAAAAGAATCACTGTCATACTTCCCTAGAATTTGGATTCGTTATGTTGACGACATTTTTGCAGTGTTTAACAAAAATGAAAACCTTCAAAATTTTATAAATCTGTTAAATTCATTTTACTTCAGCATAAAATTTACGCATGAAATTGAATATAATCATTCACTTCCATTTTTAGACTTATTAGTCATTAGAAACACAACTTCTAAAGAACTTGAATTTGATATATACCGTAAACCCATGCATACTGATCGATACATAACAAATGACGCCAATCATCCACCAGCACAAAAGAGAGCTGTATTCCATTCTCTTATTTTTAGATTACTAAATACACCTCTATCAGAAGAAAGATTCAAAAAAGAACTAAATTAATAAGATAAGATTAATAAAATAAGATAGATAATTGAATAGTGCAAGCAAAGAATAATTATTATAAGCGTTTATTTGAACTGCAAGAAGGAAATATTGCCGGCCAGTGGAAATTAATAAATTCCTTAACAGATAAGAAAGAACGACAAACACTCAGTCAGATAAGAGACCAGTTTGGGAACAATGTTACAGACCCGCAAACAATAGGCCAGCTGTTCAATGAATATTTCATATTAGCACCGAATGAGATACAGGCAAACCTCCCTGGAGGTAACGTTCTTGACACTTCCAACTTTTACCATAGCCAAGTTTCCTTCTTCTTAAGTCCAGTAACTGGTGCAGAGGTGTTGAAAACTATAAATAGTTTAAAAAATAAAAAGTCAACTGGTAATGACCATCTATCGGTTCAACTGATAAAAGCGATAGGCACTGCTATAGCAGAGCCTTTAGCTGCCATAATAAATCTAAGCTTCAGCAGTGGTGTTTTCCCAGATAAACTGAAAGAGGCTATTGTCGTTCCAATTCATAAGAAAGGTAGAAAAGACTTGGTGGAGCAATATAGACCTATTACTTTGCTGTCGGTAATAACTAAGATTGTTGAGAAATGCATGAAAATCAGGCTGTTGGAATATTTAAATAATAAAAAATTCTTTAACACTAATCAGTTTGGATTTATAAAAGGTAAAAATACAGAAGGAGCAATTGCTGGTTTTATAGAACAAGTCTACAGTAGCTTCAATAACAACTACAAAGTGGCCGGTATTTTTATTGATTTTTGTAAGGCATTCGATTTAGTGAATCATAAAATATTGTTACAGAAATTGGAATATGCAGGAATAAGAGGCAACACCTTAAATTGGTTTGAAACATATTTAAAAAATAGGCAGCAGAAAGTAAAAGTGTCCAATACTTTAAGTACATCTAAGACTGTTACAATAGGAGTGCCTCAGGGCTCAGTTATGGCTGCAATTTTGTTCCTTGTGTTTATAAATGATATGTTAAGTTTGCCATTGAAAGGAAAAATCACAGGTTTCGCGGATGATATTGCCATTAAATACTCGGAAAAACAGTGGGAAAGTATATGGAACAACATGAAAGAGGATTTAATAACAATTAGGAAATGGTGCGAAAATAATAGAATGGTAGTACTAAATGCCTCAAAAACTAAGTTTATAAATTTTGATTTGAAAGGCTTTCAATTTAATAACACACTAAAATTTCATAAACTGAATTGCCAATATATACCACCTATATGTGACTGTGAAACTATTGAACAAGTGAGAGAAATAAAATACCTGGGATTAATTATAGACAAAAAATTAAGTTGGAAGACGCATATAATCAAACTACAATCTGGTTTAAGAAGAAGTATCAGAAACTTCTATTACCTAAGAAATTTTATTGATGATAAATTATTAAAAACTATTTATTTTGCACTGATTCACTCTAAGTTAAATTATGGAATAGAGAACTGGGGAAGTACTGACAACGTAACCATTCAACCGTTAAAAGTAACTCAAAATCATTTTATTAGACTTATTGCCAGAAAAAATAGATTTGAATCAGCAGCACCAATTTATAAGGATTTAAAAATACTACCACTGAAATATTTATTTGTATTTAAAGTTTTAAAAATGTTCTTTAAAAAAAGCGGAAACATCAGAAATGATAGAATTTACCCAAGAACAAGAGGCGATGCAATGGGACTGATAGTAAGACCTAAGGTGAATAAATCAATCTTCAAAAAAAGCTTTTCTTTTCTGGGACCAAAATTTATAAATTATTTGCCATCAGAAATAAAAAACTGTAATAATTTTAAAAAGTATTCTATTAAAGTGAAGAAGTGGTTATTTAATTTAGATGAAATTGATCATTTATTTACAGTATTAGCCTAAGTAACAAGTTTATAAAATTAATATTAAATAGGTAATTAATAATACGTAAGCCCAAATACTATACACATTCTAGCCTATCAAGTAGTTGACAGGAAACGTCAACCTTGGACTGTGCACACTGCGGCGGACCACTTGATTTTCTTTTGATAAGTTTTGACTGTCCTTTGTTTTGTTTACTAGAATGTTTAAGTTGAACTAGCCACGATTACTGGAAACAGTGGCTAGTAATTCCTTTATAGTTTATGTAAAATGTTTTTATATATTTTTTGAGGAATAAATAAAGTTTATTATTATTATTATTATTATATCAAACGTGTGGCAATTTTCAATGGATATGATACCAATTTAATAGATTGTATATTAAAAAAAGTGAAAAAGAAGCAAGAGAAAAAATCAAAAATAAAACTTATACCAATAAAAGAAAAAAATAATAATTGGAATAGTATAACATGGACAAAATATTCAAATCCTATCAACAAAACATTAAAAAAACACAAAAATATAAATATTTCATATAAAACTAAAAATAATTTGAAAATAAATTGAAAAATCCAAAAGATACTGAGAATGACGAAAATAAATCAGGAATTTATGAAATAAACTGCAATGACTGTAACAGCAAATACATAGGCCAAACAAAAAGAAAAATTAAAAAAAGATTTCAAGAACATTTTTCACACATAAAATTTAATAGGGAAGAAAAATCTGCAATTGCCAATCACTGCATTAACACTGGCCATAGTATTACAAAAAACAATTTAAAATTATTAAAACATATAACAACACCAAAATATTTAAATGCATGGGAATCATGGTACATTAACAAAGCAAATTCTGAAAATTTATTAAACCAAGAATATGGACTGATTCAAAATTCTATTTTACTTTCAAAACTATAAACAATTAATTTATATTCAATTTATAATACTTTCAAATTCATAATAAAACTACCATTTAGAATAATAATAATATATTTAGCCACAAAAGTTAAAAATTTTAAAACATGTTTATATAAGCTTATATTACTTTTATTTACTTTTTGTATATTTATTTGTGATGTGTCTGACGATGATAGCCTTGCTATCGAAAGGCCTCACTATTAAAAGTTTTTATTGGTTTAAATTGTTTTATTTTAAAAAACTATAAAAGATTATTTGTTCAAAAAAGTCAAATAAAATATTGAGTTATTTGTTTTGATTAAAGGCATTAATACAATAACAAACACAGCGTCCGCTCAATGGTTGTCATCAATGTAGACACTACTAGAGAAGTCTGGAGTGTCCGTGTTGAATGGTAGTCAAGGTTCAGATGTTGTGTAGGGAAGAGAACTGAGTGTCAACTTGTCAGTTAGCTGAAAATCAGACAAACACTACGTGGTTCGGATTCTACATAAAAGCTGTAGGTCCATAGTTGACCTGGCTATTGAGCTATTAATAAATAGTCCTTTCTGCACTAAGTCGAACTCAGATAGTAACAATGTCTACACTCGTTCATGTACACTCATCACATTCATTAACTCCTCATATTCGCCCATATCTCTACGATTGGCGTCTTACTTGTTGAGTGGAGACAGCTGTTGATTTTTTACCAAAACACGTAAGGTGATGATGGCCCTCCCACCCACCCATGTGCATAGTGTGGTGATGAGAGGCACATACACTATACAAGTACGATGATATTTACTATACAAGTACGATGATATTGGCTGTCCCACCCAGCCATACACTTCAGATGATATTGGCTGTCCCACCCACCTATCCTTAAACAAACTACGGTAATGGCCCTCCCACTTACCGTATGTACTGTACAGCAGTAATAGCTCTCCTATACACCCACGTAATAGTTGTTTATCAACAAACTTCTTTCAAACATCGTAAAAATATTTGTTTGAAAAATTAAATGAAACACTGAGTTTTTTGTTTTCATAAAACGTTTTACTTTATTTTTAGTCAACTATATTTATATATTTATTTATTTAATTAATGAATAAGAAGTGGATAATAGTTTGTTAGTTGATTTTTTTGCTACTTATATCCAAGCACATGTAGTTCTAAACTTTCAGTTTCTTTGGAACTATAAAAGAGGTTTTTTATGTAATTTTGATTTTACAAGTGTTCCTACCTATAGCAGAGTTAATGAACTTATTTTTGAATTTTCTGTTCCTGAAATCATTCCTAGAGCCTTAATGTTTTAGAAAGGTATATTAAATCATTTGAAATGATAATGTAACAAAAGTCTGTCAAACTGACCTGATAAGCACAGGTCTTTCCACCCATGGGCTCACCCACAATCATCAGTCCATGGCGCACCAGGATCATCTCATACACTTGAATGATCTTGCCCAAATACCACTCAGAAGGTAGCAAGTTACGAGCAGTCAACTTCACTTTCAGCACATTTATTAGCTCATCTCGGTCTGGCTGTGGCAATTCGACGCCCGGGAACAAATCTCGATATATGCCCTCAAATAGAGGTAGATCCTGGTGATAAAAAGAATTGATATATAGCATTATGACATTACTCTGAATTCTTACTTTCTCTTACTTACTCCCATGGCCATGGATAAGAAAAAAAAAAAAAAAAAAAACATACTCTGAAATCATTCTTAAAACTATATTAAAATTTAAGTTTTATATCTGAAACCATATTGATTTCAGATATGGAACAAAAAGAATTTTTTTGTGGAAGTCGTATCACATAATGATGTAAGAAGGTTTCAGTACAAAACAGGACTGATTTATATGTTAGCTTTTAATGGAGGAAAAGAGTAACAAACCTTTTTTTGTCAGTATGGAACTTTTTAGTATTTCTTAAATGCATAAGGCTAATAGTTAGTTATTTTTTGCAAAGCCCAACCAAATAAATTATAATAATACTGCCAGTTTTGTTTTCTTATAGAAAATGTCTTATATTTTATTTACATGTTAACTTTAGAACACTAAGTCAAGGATTGAAGTAAAAATGACTTTAACTCTCCAATTGATAATAGTGAACTTCCATAATGATATGCCTGTTTTTGACTTTGTGCAGCTTACATTTAAAAAATGTCAAAATTATGTTCTACATACTAGGTATTATGTGATTTACATATTTTTTTTCACAAGTGATAAATTATTGCAAAGTAACAAAAAGAAACACTTCAACTCTTTTAGGACGAGCGGGCAATTATCTGCCCGCACCTATTTTGTTGAAGAAGACGATGCAAGCGGGTAACCGCCTGCATCTATTTTGCGTAATACTTGCATAATTACAGAAATATGACGAACGAAAATGATGTTTTATATTGTGAAATATCCGGTGACCATAACTAAAGTATTTCTGAACATATGGTCACAGTAAAATAGAATGTATGTCTTTGTAGCTGCTGTATGTCTAACAGCTGACAACAGCGAACTGGGTCGTGAGTTAGAACTGTCAGACATGGAATCTCAACATTATAGTTCAGATTGAATCAACTTTACCGACGAAGATCCTAACTTCGAGCTTGACGATAATGACGAAGATTATTATGACTGAGATGATTTCATTAACTCCACATCTTCACCACCCCAAAACACCAGAGTACTTGTGAGTAGTCCTATAACTCAACAGGGACCTAACAGCGTCTCTGATAACGTTGACAATAGGCCCAATGCTATAAATAGACAAGCTCTTAGTAGTTCAGACGATGAGGATGATGACGATGAGAACAGGGAAAGTGATTGGGAAGAAGTTCTAAAAAATAACCAACCCAACTTTGTACACAACTTAGACTACCAAGAGAATCCTGGCCTAAAGCATTTACCTCCAAATGCTACAAAACCTACAGATTTTTTAAATTTATTTTTCACTACAAGACTACTTGAATTATTTGTGACTGAAACAAATAGATATGCGGAATATTTTCTAAGAAGAAAAGATGACACTATTTCACCAAGAAGTCGATTTCGGTCATGGTTGTCTGTCACTGTACCAGTAATGTGCACATTTATTGCCGCAATTTTTAATATGGGCTTGGTACCAAAACCAACAATCAAGTCATATTGGAGTACAACATATACAAGTATGCATGGACGAGAGCATGATTGGAACAAAAAATCAATCAAGCCTGATGCAGTATATGCCAAATAAACACCACCATAGATGGAGGATCAAGTTATGGCTACAATGTGATTCGGTAGCTAAATACTGTTACTTTTTTTGTTACAATGGAAAATCATCCAATGAAAATAAAGAGCTGATACAAAAATTTGGTCTTGGTTCCTCAGTAGTAATTAAGATACTAGAAGCTGCAAACTATCTCAGAAAAGGATTCCATGTATTTATTGATAGCTTTTTCACCAACATTCCTTTATCAACATTTTTCTACAGTGAGGACACATTTGTAACTGGTACAATTCATAGAAATATGTAGGGCTACCAGATGATATAAAAAAGAAATTCAAAGTTGGAGAAAAGGTGTACAGTAAAAAAGGAAACTAAGTAATGTTATCATATATGAAAAAGAAATCTCAAAAACACCAGTGTTGTTAGTCTCGACCAAAACAACCATCACAAGAAATCACAAAGCGTCACAGAGGGAGAATTATAAATGAAATAAAACCATCCATTGTAGCTTCTTATAACAAGTTTATGGGAGGGTTACACACGTTTGATATGATGATGTGTGTCTATATTGACAAGAGACGCACAATCAAGTACTGGAAAAAAGTTGCGTTTAACTTGTTTTCTAGAATGTTATTGAATGCATACATTCTATACATTATGAAATGCAACAGCAAGCAAACAAAACCTATGCCAAGATTTCAATTTATTGAACATGTTGTAGCAGTTATCTCCAAATCTTGGCTTGATATGCGTTATGGCGCTGGAGATAACCAAGGTCAAAACAAAGAATTAGTAAAACTGCCAGGAAAGGAAATGAAAGCATGCTGGGTGTGTTCTGAAAGAGGTGGACATAATAAACAGTCAAGCAAAAGATAACGATCCACTTTTATTTGTACAGTTTGGAAAGGAGATCATCCGATTTGCTTTCTGAAACATACATGTGCTAATTTTTCTTTATTGTTGTATATAGTGTATATACTTTTATAGTGCTTTTACATAGTTTTGAACAATAATACATATTTAGAATGGATTTGGACAAATATGTGCTATATATAACCTTATACAGTAAGTAAACCAACTTTCATTGTTTGATTTGTGTTTTAGCTCTTTTTATGTAATTTGCAATTTTGTAGTTTTTTACATTTTCTGTTATAAAAACTTATTTTTAACTTATTGTGATAAGATTTTTTATTTTAATAGAGAAATATATTAGGAATAAAGCAATAATAGTTCCCATGTAAAAATATTTCGTAAACTTAACAAAGATAATAAAAATTAAACATTTAAAAAAAATATATAATAAAATATTTTCTGAATAAAAATTACTTATAAAGATTACCATTTTGTAGATAATTTAACTATGTATATATGGGTGAAATTTTGTTTATGTACTATGCTTAGTACTTAACTTATGAATTTTTAAAAAAATTACTACATTTTTACTGTTTTGGTCGTCTTCTTCGACATGGCTGTTGAAAAACAAGGTCGTTTGTAAAATGTATACCTAACAAATATCCAACACTTTCGTCGTCCTAAAAGGAATAAAGTAAAATTTATTTTCTGTAATAGGATAAAATGGAAAATAATTTCTCTTGATTTTTTTTGTTATAAAGTTTGATAATATGTAGCTTTTACACTAATTTAAATACTCGTAACAATAACATTCATGTACCAAACATGTAAATTGTATGTTGAACAAACAATGTCAGTACATAAACGTTTATTTATTGTGCAAATAAAGTTATTTGATAAAAACTGAAATATGTAAAAATGCTTTTTTAGTCGTCTCTACTAGAGTTGGGCCTTTTTCTCTTTCCTAACTTGTGATTCATTAGCTGATCAATAACTTTCTTCATTTGGACCAAATTTGTCATCTAATAATTTATATACATCACTTAAATGACAAGGATTATCATTTTAGTTCGCTTAACACAACCACCAACAACTAGTTACTACATTCGCCATACAAATGACACTGACAGTTACTAGATGCAAAACATACGTCATCTGTGTGTCATGAGGCATGTGGATCTGTATCAAGTTGATTTTAAAAATAATTATGAATATGTACTATATCGAATTAATTGGTATTTATGAGCAGAGGAAACTCATAAAGCAAATTACTGTCAGCGCAGAAACTATGTGCACCCAAGTTTGAAGAGTGCACATACTAAGAAACTAAGAAGGCTATGAAAAATCCAATCTTACCATTGTTTTCTTGGTTTCAAAAGCCTGTTATGAGATATACATTTTAAAATTATATAATAAATGTTAATAATTTTTAACTTTTTTTATTTTTTACAATGGCTGAAATGTCACAACAGCTATGCAAGTTTTATCACCCCACAAGAAGTATTGATGAACGCCTGAGCCGCTTCTCATAATTAAATAATTAAAGAGCCTAAAAATTAAAAACAGTGATTGCTTGTATTTACGGGATAATACAAGCATCCGTTACTTAACTGAAATAATAAATTCAATAAGAAACACATTTATTAAAAGAAACCTTGAGTAAGAGTGTACTACGCATGTTACTACCATTATACATACCTGTATGAGGAATTTAGGCATATTGACATCAACAATAGCCCGTAAAACAATGACAGCTTCATCCTGGTTTGGGTACTTGAGTTTTAGGTTGCCTGCTGCAGTCAGTACAGTCTTCACTGCCCTCATTCCATAGTCATAGTGACTTTGAGAAGATAGCTGCTCTGAGCAAAGCTTGTATGTGTCCACTATTTTCTCTGCTAAGCTACACACAAACATCAAAGTAAATCTGTAATTATTTTATAATGATTAAATGTAATAGGACAATACCGAGAAAATGAGACATTGTAATGGCATATTAAAGGACGGAGAACATTTCAGATCTTTTCTGTTATACCTATACCAGTTTTGATGTTACTATTAGCTTTTCGAACGCTTATGAAACTTAACAGAGCTGTCAAGAAATGAATAGGAGTACTAGTAATCTGGTCTTTAAAGAAATGGCCAAGTTTGAGTCCTTTACCACAGTGAGTGTCATTTTTACATCTGTACGAGTGCTAACTAGCGCTGGTTGGAATTTCTACCATATACCACTACCACTCTCTTTTTGTTTACCTAATCCCTGCCTGTCTTAAAAGTTAAAGTTCACTTATTTAAGGGATAAGAAGCCCTTTCTAACACTTAACCTGAAGACCAACAGCTTAACGTGACTTCCGAACCATGGGAGCGACAGGGCAAAAACTGTTAATGGTTTTATCAGGAATCGAACCCGGACTGATTGTGTGGCGAGCCTTAGCCCCTTAGATACAACCACTCTTACTGATTCTCTCGGAAGTCTGTAATTTTCCCTCTTTCTCCAGATGGCCACACTGTCCACTTTATCATTCTCTGTCTTATGCTAAGTTAACACACTACAAACTCGTCCTAGCAGTGACAGTGCAAAGCTTGCAGAAACCAATAAAAAAAATTCTGACTTTTATTAACGTTGGCTTTCTGTTTCTTACGGGCGCTATTCGCTGGTAATAATGAGCCCACTTTATGGATTTGTTGTGTTATCCAAGGTTGCAAGATCAATTTTCTTCATTGCTCCATTGTCCTTGGATACAAAATTCACAATACCTTGTAACTTCATGAACATGAGCACATGACTGAATACACAATGTGTACGTCACGTTCAAACAAACAGCCGACATTCAACCAGCATACAACTAAATCACAACATTAGTTAATAAGAACTAAATAATACGTTACTAGTTACAACTGAAGTTTTGATTGAAAACAATGTATGTCTACAATAAGAACACTTTATTTTTCATTCACTAATCAGTTTTTCTTGTACCCCTAAAAAATATAAAGTATAAAATTGAAACGTGACACTCAGTCAAAATAATGAATAATTTGAATAATCAATTATATAAAATCTTTACTAATAATACAAAGTTATAAATAAATAAAAGAATTTAGTACTTTCCTATTTTGAGGAAAGTGGCAATTCAGGAAACAACACTTACTTAAATTGGAATTTTGGAAATATTTTGGATTTCTAAGAATTTTAAGAAATCCTCAAATTTTAAGACGTCCTAAAAATGATTTTCAAATCTTTTTCAATTCCACTTGTAATGTATTGACAATTTTTATAACACAGTAAGATGGGCTTTCTTGTAAAAAGAATAAAAAAACACATTAATCTGTGTAAAAGAAATGCTAATTTTTCTTGTCTAAGACAAGTCAATAGGTATGGTTTGTGGCAAATTCGAGCATTATTTAGGATGTTTTAACTGTCTCAAAAATATAAAACGTATTAACATCATAATACATTTGTTTTCGAAGTGGTTTTGATAAAATTCATTCCCAACTTAACGTGTTTATTATCCCAATTGCATTCTTTTACAATAATAAAATTTGTAACCAATGTTCCTCCATACAGAATTATTTGAAAAAGTATGTAGAGTTGGAATAATAAACACAGATTAATTTTATTGTTTTTTTTTCAGAGTTAGGAGGTCATTCTGTGGTGGGTTGGGAGGGCTGTCAACTCTCAGTGAGCTATGGACACTTACGTTGATTATTATTGGGAGAGCCAGTGGCTGAGCGGTCTAAGGTGTCAGGACTTTCTCCCCTTTACTCTGTCTGATAAGTTCTCCGCACAGATCCAATAGTCAATGAAGAATAGGTAAAGTAAGGTTAAAGAGGAGATCGACCTCTCCAGAAATCATTTTATAAACATTATTAAAAGATACAACATCTTTTTAAATCAAGAATCCCAAGATAACTACATAAACATTAAACTGTTTGGATCTTTTCCCTTAGTTACCTACCACTACTTTTTTTGTTTCCGTTAATTCACTACCACTTGATAAATATTTTATTGCTCTAAAAACTTTTCTCCAATCATTTTACATCCAATGTGGTATTCCTTATCTGCTAGGAATCCGATATCGCTGGCCTTATCTTATTGCTTTCCAAGAACTTACACACGGAGAGCGCATTCAGCGGTAAGTCAATCATTGGATTTACCAGTTTGTGATCAACTTTAGTAGCCACCTAACCTAACCGTAATTGCGATAAAAATGTAGTGGTAGTGAAATAACAGATAAAGTAGTGGTAGTGGATTAACGGAAAAGGTCCAATTTTTTGACACAAACTTGAAATAACTAGTATATGTCACCTGCGAGCCACCACAAAACCCATGGAGTACAGGGATATCTCTCCAATCATAGCATAGTCAGGCACCATCATAGCCACAGTGCGAAACAGCACCTTCAGATTATCTGGGAGTTCTTGACGGCCAGCGTACCTGGCGGCCAAACACAGAAGGTTACAAATTTCTTAATTCTCTTCAGTAAATTAATATAAGAATTTTAACAAACTACTTTGAATAAAAGATTGTTAATAAGGAAATTTACACTGTAAATGAGTACTAATTGTAATTCAGTTGATACAGGCACTAATTATGTTGGGTGGTAGTCAGAGTCCGGATATTGTATAGAGAAGAGAACTGAGTATCAGGCTCATCAACTACCTGAAAATAAGACCAATACTGATTCAAATTCCTGTAGGTCCCTTAGTTGCCCTGGGTGTTGGGTTATTAATAAATGGTCCTTTCTGAGCTAAATATAACTCAGTTAGTAACAAGACTGCACAGATTATCCAAACTCATCCTACACTCAAGCTATCAATCATGTTTGCTTAGATCTATGTAGGCATTTCGAATTTGAATAATAATGTGAATCACTATTATATTATAAGAGTTTTTCGGCCATACCTTTGTTTTTGCTGTCGGTTGTTGCGTGCCGATATGTGACAATTGAGCGAGGGATCCCTTTTACCAATAAGGCCGAAAAACTAAGTTTACTACAAGTATCCCTCTTAGGAACTGCTTTGCATGGTTAAGTTTTTTAAGAAAATAAAGTTAATCATAAATAAATTATGAGCAATTAGTGTGCAAAGCTCATACAGTGGAAATATTTAAAGAAAACTAAAACATACAGTCCATTCAAAACACAATTTTAAAAATGTGACTTCCTACTTATGGTAATATTACTTGAGCTATGACAATAAAAATCGACATACCCAGGGTTCATGGTGATAAACATAGTACAAGTTGGGTTGAGAGAAATTTCCGTGCCTTCAAAGTTAAACTTTTCTTTCTTCTGCATGATGGCCATTTGAATGCTTTGGACCTGCTGAGCAATTACTGATAAGACTTCGAGCTCAATGCGGTTAAACTCGTCGAAACAAGCCCACGCACCTGACTGAGCCAGCCCCTGTTGACCATATGGTTTATGAAGGGGACATATAAATAAGTTGGCATTACTGTAGGTAAATTCTTAAATCTAAATAGATAGATTAGAACTCAGTCACTTGGAGAAAGATCTAATCTAAAGGTTGCTATCTTTGGATCCAACGTTAGAAACTTGTAATCAGCATTTAACAGAACAAATTTACACTATATTATTTATATTACACTATAATATTACACAAAATAAAAAGACTAGATTAACAAAGGAAATTTTAGAATTTTATGAAAGTCAAAGAATGATCAAAACAGAAACAAGTAAACAGATTCCTTTGAGTTAACCCCTTTGAGACCAGCCTATAATACAACGGGTAAGCAAGAAATTGTTGTCTAAAAAAGTTAATACTGAAAAGTACTGACAGTATTAAAGTCACAAAAAATCCCCACCAATACACATTCAGTATTACTGACCCACACCCACCAACCCATACACTTACGATGGCATTGACATAACCATCCCAACCCATACACAACAGGAATTTTTGTC
The DNA here is from genome assembly GCA_035578905.1 of Stictocephala bisonia. Lineage (NCBI taxonomy): Eukaryota > Metazoa > Arthropoda > Insecta > Hemiptera > Membracidae > Stictocephala > Stictocephala bisonia. The sequence continues at coordinate 133,228 of JAQJVL010000026.1, read as the reverse complement.
TATGGGAATGATACATCGGAAGTTCACCGTCTTTGTTACAACTACGATCTCCGATAAGAAGACCCAAAAGAGGCAGGCACAACGTGAACTGGCATTTCAAACAGAAACACATTCAGACAACAGATTTTTTATTGGACAGTTGGTCAGAGGGTGAAAGGAAAATGAACCGGAAAATCTGATCTGGTGAAAAAAGGAGAACTCATTCTAAAATCATGAAACAAGTGTCGGTAAAAATAAAGACAAACATGTAAAAACAGTGTTGAGTATACTTAATGTGGTCTGATTACGTTTGTGTGAATAATAATAAGAATTACAAAATACAAATATCAATAGTGCAGAATTATTATTTATGTAAAACTCTTTCAGGTTCAAGCTATCCCTATAGTATAAATCTGTTTGGTATAAAAAATAACTGGAGAAAAAGTACTCACTTTAAAGAACTTCCCCATAGCCTTGTAGTCCAGACCATCAGAGCAGTTGAAGACAACACACTGTTTAGCCACAGCCTTCGCTAAATCCTTGCACGTCTCAGTCTTGCCCGTACCAGCCGGACCCTCAGGGGCCCCTCCCAGGTTTAACTTCAATGCTCCCATGAGAGTCCTATGTAACAACAAATTTAAAATTACATCTTTGACAAGCATCATAATCCAAGATACTAACATATATGTAGGAAGCTAAATGCTTTATCGATGCCTAAACAGTTTAGGGATAGGTTGGGATTAGCGACTGAGGAGAATGCCTGAGCTAAGAAAAATAGATAAGTCTAACAAAAAATTTGTATATTTGGAGTTATTTTGAAATGTTGATTTAAATTGGAAAGTTTATTAAGAAAAAAATCATTATTAAGTGGGGTTCTAACGAAAAGGTATGACTCAAGAAAACAACACTTACCATACAACAGCCTTATGAAAATTTGTAAAAGAATCACAACATTTAAAGCAAAATTTGCTAAACAATTTAAATTCAAATATTGTTTCTTTTAAGGAAAAACTCACCCTTAGTTAACAAATTCCCTCATCACATTCATACTCAAGTAATAGTTAGTATACTATAAGTGATAAGGCATCAGCAAATTGACCTGAGAGGACAAGTTCACTAACACCTTTCAGTAGATAGCAACTAAAGAGAAATCATACTACACAAATTATCAGTGCCACTGGCAGTTTCCCCCTGTAGTGTCTTATAACGTAACAGGATAAAAACCCGGACTTCTCTTTATTTGCTCTCTACTCAAGGTGTCAATGGACTTGTCTTCCTAGGTAAGTTTGCTGATACCCTAATCCATCTATCCTAGTATACTAATTACTGGCCTAGTGCTCTTTAACCTCAATTCAAAATTAATTACTTTATGTTGGTAACTATTACTACATATTGTAAAAGTGAGGTTACCTGTAACATCTATCAGTGAGGGGCGTGATAACCAGCCGAGGGGTGTTGCCGAGATATTCATAACCGTACTGAATAGTCGTTGTGATCATGGAGACCCAGATACAGCCATCCACTGCATAGTAGCGAAGCTGGCTGAGCCAGTTGAAGTCTTGTACAGACGTTACACCTGCATCCTTCAACATCTTAACCACATCTCGAGCTAAAACACAATCCCAAATCCCGTTAGGCCTAGTTTATAATAGATTTTGATTTGCTTTGCAATGAAATTAATTTGTAACATAGTAAAATGTTCATGTTGACACATTGTTATTCTAACTAATATTTGGCATAGGTACCCAACCAAAAGCTAAACAAATATTTAAGTTGTCATCTTTTAAGTTTTAAAAAAAAAATTGTTATTGTTATTTAGAGACTGATCATCAAGTTGTCGGCGAATATGGATTTTGATTGATTGTATATGAGAGGCGAATACAGTCATCATTATAAACTAATTGGGGCTATCCTTTAGAAAGTGTCATTAATTAATAGCCCAATGACAAATTAACAGACTATAGTTATCGTCTGATCAATTAAAAAATTTGTATTAACTCTGATTTGAATCAACCTGAGATTTTAAGCTTATGAAGCTGGGCTTTAACCAAATACACTACCGACCAATTGTTGAAATCTGCGATCTATTATTCTAAAGAGGCTTTGAACTAAATACTGTTATTTGTGGCATAAAAATGTTTACTCAAAATACTAAAACTGAGCATCAAACACGTGTTTATTAAAAAGAAAAAAAGCCAATACTGTATTACTATATTTGAATAGACTTGTGCTCATAATGCTGTATAATCTATAATAACTATGCACATAATGGTAGCTCACAGATTATTTTTATTCAATTTTTTTCAAAAACGAGGTGCCCGCATAATATTTGTTCTTATTTCAAAATACAAGTGTAGGATATGTATGGAGAAGTTGACTGAGAAGGAGTTTTAAGGCGAGGTCTTTTCACCACCATTAAACACAACCACCTAGTTGTGCCTATCATAATGATCACCGAGTGGACAGTCAGTGTTTTTGGGTGATGACCTCATGACTCATGGCCTCAAAAAACCAACTCATTTATATGTTTATTGTGACCGGACCCTGATGGATGCTGATAATGCTTTCCGACTCATTTTGAGCATTTTTCTTATCTTCCATAATTCTCTCTTTTTCTCTCTCCTTGGAGTTGACCTTTCTTGTAAAATCTTGTCAGGGTGTCTACTCATTTAATCTCATTTCCTTATGCCTGCTGCTAAATTAGACTCATTCTCAGTGACTTTCTTGGAATACTTCTATATCCTTCCTGTATTAAGTTGGAGACCATAATTTTCCTTATAATTTTTCGTTTTTCTTTTTTATATAAATTCTGTTTCATACAAATATTTTTCATCATATATATATTAGTACATAAACATCACTTTTTGAATCTTTATCACTTATAACAAATAAACGTGTTAATAATTAAAGTCACATTAAATTTTTTTGTTACAATATCATTTAAGTTGGCCGATAATTACTTACCGTGGACGTCAATGACAATGAGGGCGCACAGAGTGATGCGGCCCCCAGAAGTCAGTTTGCCCCGCACAAGATCTACCATCTCTTCTATTTGTTCATTGCTCTTTTGCAAATAAAGCTGTAACAAATTACATTGGAAATAATTTTTACTGCTAAGTTATTCTATTAACAGTTTGCTATTTTAAAGGTCAATTAATAAATACAGTGAAAACCCTATTGTCCGTCACTCTATTTTCCGCCAGGTTCTGTTATCCGTCAGTGTCTGAGTTCGTCGCGCCACGATATTACAGTTGCCGTATGACTCATCTGTCTAGAATACGACAATTCCCCCTCTAGCCGTCTAGCCCACATAAGTCTAGTTCCAACGGCCTGCCATCCGTAAGGCCTCATCTGCCTTCTAACAAATAACAGGTTGTTGGAACAGGTGGCCTGTGTACGCCTGACGTACAGACAGGCCGTCTGGGGCTGCCTGAACAGGTCTCGTACAACATGGGGAAAGAGGTGGCACATCAAAGACATGTTGTTGAAGATGAAGTTTTAAGCCACAACGCCTACACAGCTCATGGGCTGTTGGAACAGTCCTGTCTGATGATGCACAGATGAGTCGCGGCAACACACTATCCGTGTACTGACATCGGCGCGAAAACACTAGACATGAGAACTAGGCTTTAATATGTTACTCTGTACTTTTTTTTTTTTTTTTTTTTTTCTTCTCGTACCACACACACACTGCACCTTCCTTTCGGAATATCAGTGCTTCTTATTCCTTAATCGTTGTTAGTTTTTATTTTGTCTTAAAAATAATTTCCTTGTCTTGTGTTAATGAGGTTAGTTGTTTGTTTGCCTTTCTTCTCAAAGTCCGCTTTTCCAGCGGGGGACCCAAGGCTGATCCACTGGGAGGGGGGGATGGGCGGGAATTTCTTCCCTGTTAGTATTAATAATAACTGTTACTCTGTACTGCACTTTAATTTTAATAATGTTGATAATTAATTTTTCTGCTTATTACATAGTGTACAAGCTTATGTTTTACCATAAAACTAGGCCTACTGTAATAAAAGGGTAGTTGTGACCTGCAGTATATACATTCTGAAACATGTCTTTTTTCTAACCTTTTCATTCTCATTTTGTTAATAAATATGTACTATACAGCATTTAAATTTAACGTGCATAAGCACTAATAATAAGTTTCCAGCGATATAAGTGTGTTTGGGTGAATTCTCTATAATCCGTCTATTCTCCAATCTGTCACGGCCGCAGTCCCGACCTCTAATGAAAAATAGGGTTTCTACTGTAGTTGACTGCTCACCATTAGCATTTAAAAATATTTTGTCAACTTAAAAATTGTTACATACCAAAGAAACAGTAATAGTGTTTATACAATTGATTGCAAATTCTTGTCAGTTATTCATAAACAACAAAATATTTATATATAAGATCATAAGGGAAAATAAAATGACAAATTAATTATGTCTTTGGTAGAAATAAAAAGTTGTAGCTTGTAAAACAATAAGTTCGAATAAGACTTGTTTTGGGTATATGAGGACACCCAGCCCTAAACTGCAGAGTAACGTTTATGAAAATAAAAATATTACAGTAATCAGTTTCGGTAAATTAAGTTAACCATCTTTAGACAGGAGCCCTTGTGTGAGTCTCTCTAGTTTGGGGACTGTTAAGTTGGTTTACTGAAACTAATCACTGTAAAATTTGTATTTTTTTACTTATATTAAATATATGTAATGTTCTCTTGTATGGAGCACTAGAGAGGGCATTCGTAGCACTCTCCTGAAGTAATGCTCACAGCAGTTACGAGAGGCAGTAATGCCTGAACCGGTATTATTTTAATAAGCGCAAGACCTACTCCCAGTGGCATCCGCATAGGGCCCTGAAGAAGCATAACATTTTCCCGTCATATAGAAAAGAAGTCTTCTCGTCATATAGTTGTAGATTGATACACATATCCCGTCTACCAACAAGAAATATGTGTATCAATAGGCTCTTATAAGAGTAGACAAATAACTTGGTTAAAACCAAGCTTTGTAAATGTTAATTTCTTAGATCAACTTACAGAAAGTAATAATTTTTTTCTGTAAATTATTACTTTCCTTCAATGGTAATAATTTTTGATTTGATAATAACCAATGGCACACGGTTTAGTGTTAATGATCCTCCTATTCACACATTACTGTACAGTGGTAATGACCCTCCCACCTACCTAGACACATACAGTGATAATGACTCTTAACCGACTCAGAAATCTACACTGGTCAGTCTAGATAGTACACGACCCTCCCACTCAACCATACATGTACAGTTGTAATGAACCTCCCACCCACCCAGATACATAATATGTTAATGACCCTACTACCCACCCAGAACCTTACAGAGGTGCTGTAACCCACCCGCCTACCCAGTTGCATTGACCCGCCCACCCACCTATACATGTACAGTGGTATTGACCCGCCCACCCACCCATACACGTACAGTGGTACTGACCCATCCGCCCACACATACACGTACAGTGGTACTGACCCACCCGCCCACCCATACACGTACAATGGTACTGACTCACCCGCCCACCCATATACGTACAGTGGTATTGACCCGCCCACCCACCCATACACGTACAGTGGTACTGACCCATCCGCCCACACATACACGTACAGTGGTACTGACCCGCCCACCCACCCATACACGTACAGTGATACTGACCCATCCACCCACACATACACGTACAGTGGTACTGACCCACCCGCCCACCCATACACGTACAATGGTACTGACTCACCCGCCCACCCATATACGTACAGTGGTATTTTACAGAGGTGCTATTTTCAAGCCACATTCCCCCTAATTTTAAACCATCAATAATTTCAAAGTAATATTTTTGTTCACTAAACGTACCCCAAGTTGGTCCTCTATGATAGCTTGTGCGACCTCAGCAGTCCAATGAACACAAGATGCGCAGATCACAATCATGCCTGGCCAGTCCAGCACCCAGTCGTACCTCTGTACAGTTTTGTAAGCCTTAACGGCTGCATTACAAACGTCTTTAACAGATGTAATCATTAGCTCCTCCACCTGCAGCAACCACTTCTCTACCATCCCCTACAGACAAACACAATGCAAATGGCATTACTAAACAACAATACTAGAGAATAATTCTTTATTCAGATGACCATCAAAAACAGTTAGTGAACAGTGAACCTAAGAAATAAAACAATTACATTAAAAAAATTATATACAATATAAAACAAAATATTTTTCCTTCATGATACCATATCACTGTAAAAATAGAAAATACAATTAATTTTAAAAGTTAGTACACATTTATGAAAATAAGCTATTAATATAAGACAAATAAATATTTAGAAAAAAATGTATTTAAGAAATTCTAGGAAACCATGTCACAAAACATATTTTTTTAAATCAACAGTAAACAATAAATTATCAAACAATAATAACTATGATAAAAAAGTGTAAAAAGAAATGAAAGGAGAAAAAAATCTTACTTACTTTTGAATTTTAGTTAGTTACAGATAAATGAAAAAAATCATGAATCTCAAAAGCTTAATAGTTAACTTAGCCGCTTATGATGATAAAGAACTCATTAATGCTGTGGGTTGATTTGTCCACTAGCCAGCTTCGTAATGATTATTTAAGCAGTTTGTGCTTGTCATCTTCAGTTCTGCTGGCAGTGTGTTGAAGAGTCTTACTTTCAATTAGGAGGCCTTTTTCTCAAACAGTGCAGTTCCATGTAATAGCATGTTGAGTCTGACGCTCATGATGGTCTTTATTTTTTTGGCAAATCAAGTCTTCTTGCATACAATATTACTCAAGTGAGGCCACTGTTGAGATATTTAAGTTCTTGAAAGCTTCCCGGCAAACATCTCTAGGCTGCGGACTAACCACAGCTCTCAGAGCCTTTTTTTAACTACCATTGCCTGATTAAGATTGTCACTAGAGGATTTTCCCCATAAAATTATGACACAAAAATAGCGTAATATAGTAATAATATGAAGGATATTAAAATGTGAAGTTTGTAATGACTAGTTCCGATATAACAGACAAAGGTTATTTTCTCACAGCATAATGCTTAACCTGTATCTGTCGCGACGTTGGCCACAAGTATGAATTTTTGTGTTATTTCATAGAACATAGCCTAAACATATGTATATATATATATACTCACATGCATATATCAATGTATAAAAATACATGTACAGTTAAATCAAAATTTTTTACATGTAATGTTTGAAAAATATTAATAATCAATGAATAAAGGCCTTGGAACAGTTCAATACAAAAAATAACAGTTAACTACCTGCATCGTCGAATAAGTGATAATGACTTCATAGAATTTGGCACATAAAAGGATTTGAAATTGGTCAAAATTTAAAATTTACTCAGGATTAAATTGCCTACATCTTTCATTCTTGACAGAAAGATTAGTTTGAGTGCTACAGACAGATGAGTGTTGATGAGTGGTACATAATAGCCAAAACGGAAAAAATTGACATTTTTCAACAAACTACTACGACCATAAATAATGATTGTATTTAAAAGTAAAGGACATTGATTGACACACAATTTAATGTCCTTTAATTTGTTTAATGATAAGATTTTTGCTTTTAAACCTGATTTTATAAGTGAAAATTTTGAAAAAAGTCTGAATATTTAGACTATTTCGAGGTTTTTACTCTGCCAAAAGTTAATCTCACGTTCTCAGATGCTGAAACTCACATTCAAAGCTTAAATGAGGGTTGCAAATCAACTTCCAGCTTTCCGGCATTTATTTCCAGGTACATCTACTTCTGGGTCTAATTTTACTTCACTCAAATTATTTTATTTACTCTCATGGCCATCGGTATCAGTAGTAATGGGGGGGATATGGAACAGGGCGAGGGCGAGAGGCCGGTATGACGGGATCGGACGGCCATGTGCGGCACGTACTGCAATCCCGTCAAACCAATCTCCCGGCCATCTGCAACCCCGTCAAACCAATCTCCCCGGCCATCTTGGATCACGTGACTTTGTGCCGGCCATCTGCAATCCCATCAAACCAATCTCCCCGGACAAAAGGGCGAGAGGCCGGTATGACGGGATCGGACGACCATGTGCGGCAACGTACTGCAATCCCGTCAAACCAATCTCCCCGCACGATGGGCGAGAGGCCGGTATGACGGGTTGGGACGACATGTACGGCAACGTACTGCAATCCCATCAAACCAATCTCCCCGGCCATCTGCAATCCCGTCAAACCAATCTCGCCGGCCATCTTGGATCACGTGACTAGGAGGTAATGTGGGGATATGGAACAGGGCGAGGGCGCGAGGCCGGTATGACGGGATTGGGTGACATGTACTGAATCCCGTCATTCCAGCCTCCCCCTTGGCGTATTCCCGTCAATCCAATCTCCCAGACTTGGGCGAGCGGCCATCTTGGACCACGTGACTTTTCGCCATGTGTTTTTTCGTTGTTCTTCTTCTTCGTTTTTTTTTTGTGCGTGCTTTTTTTGATGACGTCACGATGGGCGAGTTATGTTTTTTCTCAGCCAGCTGTTTTGTTCATCGGTAAATTATACGTGTGTGATGACGTCACGAGGAGGTTGGTATTCGATGGGGGGATATGGAACAAAAGGGCGAGGGCGAGCCGCCATCTTTGGGCAAGCGGCCATCACGTGACTTTTTTTGTGAGTTCTTCTTCTTCGCCATGTGTTTTCTTTTTTTGATGACGTCATGATGGGCGAGGTGACTTCCAGTGTCCGTCGTTATGTTTTTTTTCAGCAGCCAGCTGTTTTTGTTCATCGGTAAATTATACGTGTGTGATGACGTCGTCACGAGGAGGTTGGTATTCGAAGGGCGACCCCATTATTTTATTATTTTCATCAGATCCAGATACACGATGTTGTTAGCCGACGGGTTCACTATTGGACGGTTGTCCTGATCTACGATCGTTACGGTGATCACTTGAATCACCTTCAGTTGGCCGTCTATTGGAGCGTAATATCGCTCACGCGGGCATTCCGATATCTTGTAACCACGTGGCACGGCCGGGAAGAACGTGTATAAAATGCGACGTTCCTGGTGTTTGTGCGGCGCGTGTAAGTCGTGGTGATTGCTGTAGCTGTTCTCCACTAGGTTGCATTGGATTTCTATAGCGTCCACAGCTCGTAGATTCGGTGGATTCGATGTCCACCACACCTAACGAATCGATGAAACGTCTACACGTTTTTTCCAGAGATTCCAAGGTGTAATGTCCCTGCTCCAGTGTTTAGTGTCCTGACAGAATCGTCGTTTGGGTTGTCAGCCGTTGGAGCTGGCACCGAGAAATGCACGTTAGCAATTCTCGGTAAGTTCAGGATGTTGTTGTCCGAATAGAATCCGCATAGAGCCAAACGGTAATCACTGGCATCGTCCAAGTGGATCGGGTATTCCAGGTGAAGTGTGATCACCGGACCCTGCCCGAATAGTTTCAACAAAGGCATTTTATATCGCTTGGTGGTCAACTACACACGCTTATATTATTTGGTCATTTGTTTCTGGTATTCTCGAAACAGTGTACCCGTTATGCGTATGAGATCAGTCAAATCCCTATCGTACTCTTCGATTTTATTGTAAAATTTCGTTTCCAACGCGTTGAGCCGTTGATCGGTTTTAGTTTGAAACTGTGAGAACTCAGATCGCAACGCGTCTTGCTTCGATCCGGTCCCACCACACTCTCCGAAACGATTAATACAGAACTTATGACTGTACATGCTGACGGTATTAACTCCTCCTACATGTCTTATAATCGGAACAAAAAAAATGAAGTTTTTTATTTAAATATAGTCTATACAGTGCGCAACTGGATGTTGTACGTAGTGCCTATTTTCTCTCCTCTCGACAGTTGTAACGTTTCGGGGATGGATTCTTTAGGATCGAATACTTCTGCGTAGCGTTTTGGCAGGAACACGTCGATCTCCTCACAGCCATTGTCGGCTAGCGATCGGTCCAATAGTGTGGCCACCGGAATCTCACCGTATTTGGTTTGTACGATTCTCATGCGTTTCACAGGGTAGAACGTATTTCCGTCCAACCGATCGAGTCTCACGGTTTTAGAGAACTGTAGTGTGGCTTCGTTGAACCGTTGTACGAAGCTGGCCATGTTGTGTTTAAAACGTAGTCGGACACGGCGTTTACTCTCACTCTCTTATTATATTACCCTCGATCGCGTTCAGTAGTGTAACGCTAGGGTTACGGGTGTACGACGGCCAGCTGTCTATCAATTAGCTTGATCTTTTCGTTCGTTCGTCTTTCGAACTCGCTAATTTTGTTGTTTAGTTCAACGAGTTCTACTCGAACTACAACGTCGTAGTTGTTTTTAGATCTAGTGACGTTACAGATACGCCTGTGTCCTTTGATCTGTACACAGTCCGGTTGCGATGTGGTGTCGAATACTTTGCTGAAAACGTTTGCGACCTCGTCCAACTGTGTCTTGGTGACAAGATCGTTTTTGTCGACACCCTTCGAAGATGATGCGATCCTTTTGTTGCCGACGCTGATGTAGTTTTCAGACACTTTTATGGCGTCTACAAGTGCATCGGTTTTCGACAAATGACCCATCAGTTTGTTCTCGACTTGTTCAAACGCTTTTGTCATTTCGCTGTTAAACTCCTTTTTCAAACTTCCTATCTGAGATTCTAAATAATCCCGACTAACGCCACTACCACCACCACCACCACCACCACCAACACTGTCTGCTGAACATTCCGTATCACCGAATCTATCGATTAGAAAACCACCGTCATACCCACCAGGACATCCATCCATATTTGTTGTCCCTTATATCATTCACAATTGTGTTCCAATTCACGTGTCCGTCGCACTTTGAATATCTGCGCAATACTTCTAAACACAGGTGGCCGCAGATTGGTGGATCTTCGAAATTCTGGATGCCACAGTCGTTGTACACCAGACCGTCACCACCGTTCAGATAGCGAACCAACTCTATTGGTGGTGGAGCGTCCCCGTACGAGTCGAAAAAACTTGTTCCTGTCACCGACCTTGACGTAGCACGTCCAGTGAGTGCCGTCGGAATCGACATCTCCCAGGTTTAGGATTCCACATTCCGTGTGATTTGACGTGACCGGTAGTAGCTGTCGAACAAACACTCCGCGAAAGTTTTTGATTTTCAACACGTCGTTGGCGTATCGTTCGATTTCACCGAGTGAGAGAGGTTCTATCTTTTAAATAACAACGAGTCCAACTTCATATTGATGCAACGTTTGAGACCGCTACCTTTGGGGTCTTTAGTGATTATCGAGTCCAACTCGTTGTCGATGAGGTCTTTCAACCACGGTATGAACCTCTCTCGAAGTAGCGGTGCGATATTCTTTCTAACCAAAGGCGAAAGGAACCGTTTGCCACCGGGAACATCGTCTTCAATAAAGTTCATCATTTCCTTCAACAGACCGCCCTCCTTGTTTTTCATCAACTGGTCGTAGCTGAGCGCTAACCGAACGCCGGTCTTGTTTTTGACGGCTTTGCTTACGGCTTTGTGTTGCAGTTCGGTGAGCAGTATGTGATCGCTGCCACCACCGATGTTGTCGTGCGAAAGACCGATCACCACGGTCCTGCGTTGCTTGTAAGCGGTTTTCATTTTTCGCTTTTGTCCGTCAGACAGACGGATCTTGTGTCTGTGCAGTTCACTCATATTGGTTTCCACCGGTACACTAGTAGCACATATACTACTACTACTACTTATAGTAAGTCGCGATGGAGACGTACTGCACCAAATGCAAACAGAAAACACGATCACTGGTCGACACCGATGAAGTGGTGCAAACGGAAAACAAGAAATGGCGTGTCAAAAACACTTGCGCACTGTGCGGCAGTGAGAAAAGCACCTTCATCAAAATGAAACCGGGTGACGAGGACCGATCGCGTGAATACGCCGAAGCTAAAGAACTACATCGCGCGGTTATCAAGAAGTTTCCCAAACGAAAAATAGTCACTACGTGTATAGACGACCTGTGGGCGGCCGATCTCGTGATTATGGACAGATACGTGAAGGAAAACGATGGTTACAGATACATGTTGAATGTGATCGACACTTTTTCCAAGTACGCCTGGTCTGAACCGTTGACTAGGAAGAGTGGCCAACACGTGGCCGATGCTTTCGAAGCAATCATAAGGCGTGCCGAAAAGACAGGCCACAACACACCGAATCTATTGCACGTCGATAAGGGTCGGGAGTTTGTTAACAAAGATTTCAAACAACTGTTTGAAACATATGGCATCAAGATGTACCATACTGAAAATGAAGAAAAGAGTGCGATCGTCGAACGTTTCAACCGCACTCTCAACGAACGTATGAAAGTTCAGTTCGAAATGCGACACACGTTTCGATGGATCGACACGGTGCAAGACCTACTTCGTCAGTACAACACCACCGTGCACAGGACCATACGAATGCGACCCTCGGACGTTGACAAGAGTTGTGAACCACGATTGCAGAATCTGTACGAATCGATGCAGCCGACCACAGTGAGGAAGTCAAAGTTGAGTATCGGTGATCGTGTCAGGATAGTGGCTAAGAAAGATACATTCGCCAATAAGTACAGTCGCAATTGGAACCGAGAGATATTTGTTGTTTCGAAATTGTTGAACACGGCACCGATCACGTATAGAATCAAAGACTCTGACGGTGAAGAGATATTGGGTTCGTTTTACGAGAGAGAACTGCAAAAGACCGTGTTTTAATAAGTACACTATGGAAATCGCGGTATACTGTAAGGACGGCACGGACACGGATCGTGAGGACCGTGTTTTACCCCAGCCGTTACGATGTCTGATCGTGGGTTCGTCCGGTTGCGGTAAAACCAACTTGTTGTTGAACATGATTTACAACAAGCGTAGTGTGCAGTTCAAACACTTGTACGTGTTCAGTCGTTCCATCGAACAACCGGCCTACGCCGAACTTCGAAAACATTACGAGCGCGTGGAAAAAGCGTTAGGATATAAATTCAGCCAGTTCTATTCGAACTGTGCCGATTTGATTCCACTGGACGAATGCAAGTTGAACTCGTTAGTTGTGTTCGACGATTGCCTGTTGGAGGAACAAATCAAGATCAATGACTATTTCATCCGCGGCCGTCACAAACACGTATCTTGCGTATATCTCAGCCAGAGCTACGGCCGAGTCGACATGCAAGTCATTCGCAATAACGTCAATCTACTCTGTGTGTTCAGCCAGAACAAACATTACACGCGAAGGATTTACGAAGACTTTGTCGGATCCGACACGACGTACGATGGTTTCGAAAGTATGTGCAAGCGCTGCTGGAGCAAACCTCACGGGTTCATCACCGTGGACACGACAAGGAAGGCACACAACGGTAAGTACAGGTGTATGTTGAAAAACTACATTTTAAACGTCACGTCGAAAAACGATATTTAGGCCGAACGTGGATTAACGATATTTTAACGTTGACTTCGAGAAACGATATTTTGAGCAAATAACATCAAATAACGTTATTATGACGTTGACGTTAAAATATCGTTTTTTAGCCACAACATCAAATGATGTTTTTTGCAGCCTTGTGAATGAATGACGTTACTCCACTGGTTGACTGGACCCGGTGTTTGATAGTCATTGTATTTTTGAAGTGTGTGTATATATATAAGTAGTCACTACCGACTAGTAACTATTACTATGGATGTGTGGACGTTCGTTGTATTCTTTCAGTCCGGACCCTATCATGGCAGCATCTTCCTGCTGCCCATCTTTGTTGCCACCGTTCTCGTCAGGTGTAGCCGTCTTCTTGATGTCCTCCTCCCATATAGGACGTATCAGTTTTTTTCCACTTCTGACCCGGCTAGCTTTCGGGCGCTTCGAATTCGAATCATTCTTCTGGTACAGTGAATTTGTAGCGAGCAACACGTCTTTGTACATTCGCCAGTCTTCACCGGTGTACTTGTCCTCCGGTACATAGCCTTTGCTGGTCAACAGTCGCCAAAGTCCTTCAGTGCCTTTGTAGCGTTTTCCATTCACCAGTATGTCGTCGTAGTCGAATGTGATCGTAGCAGAACCGATTTTCAGCTGCTCCGTTTGATCATCATAGTATATGCCGAACTGATTGTCGTTCGCCTTTGGCAAGTAGCGCGTGCCGACAGCACCCAAGTTCACTCTTTTGTCCATCAGTTGCTTCATAGACTTGTTCGGTAGAGTTGTAGGTTGTAGGTCTTCAACTTCCATCTTCTCTTCATCGTCATCAACATCGTCATCACCGTCGTTCCCACCGATATAACCTGCTCGCTCGGGCGTACTGGTTACTGACGGGGTGAAACGTCGTGCACCGCGTTGATCAAACCGTTTCATGATTTGATTGTACTTCTGTTTGCGAAACCACTCTTTGGCTTTCAACTCCGCCTCGGCGTCCTGCTCCTTTTTCTGTTTGATAGCCTTCGTTATGGCTTCGTATTTTTTCTCACGTTCCTGTTGTTTGGCCAACTCGGTGGCGTGTACTTCGGTGAATTCATCCTGCAACCTCCTGTTTAAAACTTCCAACCGTTTGGCTTTGGAAACACTCGTGGCGGATTGTTGTTGTGTAGATTGAAGCGTTAGAGGTGGTGGTAGTGGTGGTGGTGGAAGTATGGCAAACGGTGATGACGGCTTCAAAATCTTAATCGGTGGTTCGACACTAGGTACCGGATTGTCAGCAGCCGTTCGTGCTCGCTGTTTCAGTTCTTCCGACTCGGCTGCCTTGAATTTACTGTGATCAGCATCTTCTCGAGTGCATCGAGACGTTTAGCTTCCTTCACATCCATAGTAATAGTTACTAGTCGGTAGTGACTACTTATATATATACACACACTTCAAAAATACAATGACTATCAAACACCGGGTCCAGTCAACCAGTGGAGTAACGTCATTCATTCACAAGGCTGCAAAAAACATCATTTGATGTTGTGGCTAAAAAACGATATTTTAACGTCAACGTCATAATAACGTTATTTGATGTTTGCTCAAAATATCGTTTCTCGAAGTCAACGTTAAAATATCGTTAATCCACGTTCGGCCTAAATATCGTTTTTCGACGTGACGTTTAAAATGTAGTTTTTCAACATACACCTGTACTTACCGTTGTGTGCCTTCCTTGTCGTGTCCACGGTGATGAACCCGTGAGGTTTGCTCCAGCAGCGCTTGCACATACTTTCGAAACCATCGTACGTCGTGTCGGATCCGACAAAGTCTTCGTAAATCCTTCGCGTGTAATGTTTGTTCTGGCTGAACACACAGAGTAGATTGACGTTATTGCGAATGACTTGCATGTCGACTCGGCCGTAGCTCTGGCTGAGATATACGCAAGATACGTGTTTGTGACGGCCGCGAATGAAATAGTCATTGATCTTGATTTGTTCCTCCAACAGGCAATCGTCGAACACAACTAACGAGTTCAACTTGCATTCGTCCAGTGGAATCAAATCGGCACAGTTCGAATAGAACTGGCTGAATTTATATCCTAACGCTTTTTCCACGCGCTCGTAATGTTTTCGAAGTTCGGCGTAGGCCGGTTGTTCGATGGAACGACTGAACACGTACAAGTGTTTGAACTGCACACTACGCTTGTTGTAAATCATGTTCAACAACAAGTTGGTTTTACCGCAACCGGACGAACCCACGATCAGACATCGTAACGGCTGGGGTAAAACACGGTCCTCACGATCCGTGTCCGTGCCGTCCTTACAGTATACCGCGATTTCCATAGTGTACTTATTAAAACACGGTCTTTTGCAGTTCTCTCTCGTAAAACGAACCCAATATCTCTTCACCGTCAGAGTCTTTGATTCTATACGTGATCGGTGCCGTGTTCAACAATTTCGAAACAACAAATATCTCTCGGTTCCAATTGCGACTGTACTTATTACAAACCCCTTTTTACAAAGTTTAACATTTTTACAATTATTAATTTATACATTTACAATATCCTTGTCTACACAAAAAATAATTTACATGAATTTCATACTAGGCAAGAGGTACATATGCACCATACAAGAAACAAAAGTACTCTTGACATTCCACACCACAGGCTAGCTATAACAGGCAACTCTTTTAGAGTTAATTGTGTAAAATTTTACAATAAGTTGCCTGAGTCACTTCGTCGTGACACTAATATTAGAAGCTTTAAGGCTAAGGTGTACTGCTGGCTTATAAATAATCCTTTTTATACCTTTGAAGAATTTGTTAATTCAACAGTGACTGTTTAGGTAGTTATTGTATAGTTATTGTATAGGTTTTATCTTGATAGGTCTTAGGTTAGCCTTGTATATCATTGTGACAATGCCTATTTCAATGTAATAATTTGATCAATGGCAATAAAGTTTCTGATTCTGATTCTGATTCTGATATTGGCGAATGTATCTTTCTTAGCCACTATCCTGACACGATCACCGATACTCAACTTTGACTTCCTCACTGTGGTCGGCTGCATCGATTCGTACAGATTCTGCAATCGTGGTTCACAACTCTTGTCAACGTCCGAGGGTCGCATTCGTATGGTCCTGTGCACGGTGGTGTTGTACTGACGAAGTAGGTCTTGCACCGTGTCGATCCATCGAAACGTGTGTCTCATTTCGAACTGAACTTTCATACGTTCGTTGAGAGTGCGGTTGAAACGTTCGACGATCGCACTCTTTTCTTCATTTTCAGTATGGTACATCTTGATGCCATATGTTTCAAACAGTTGTTTGAAATCTTTGTTAACAAACTCCCGACCCTTATCGACGTGCAATAGATTCGGTGTGTTGTGGCCTGTCTTTTCGGCACGCCTTATGATTGCTTCGAAAGCATCGGCCACGTGTTGGCCACTCTTCCTAGTCAACGGTTCAGACCAGGCGTACTTGGAAAAAGTGTCGATCACATTCAACATGTATCTGTAACCATCGTTTTCCTTCACGTATCTGTCCATAATCACGAGATCGGCCGCCCACAGGTCGTCTATACACGTAGTGACTATTTTTCGTTTGGGAAACTTCTTGATAACCGCGCGATGTAGTTCTTTAGCTTCGGCGTATTCACGCGATCGGTCCTCGTCACCCGGTTTCATTTTGATGAAGGTGCTTTTCTCACTGCCGCACAGTGCGCAAGTGTTTTTGACACGCCATTTCTTGTTTTCCGTTTGCACCACTTCATCGGTGTCGACCAGTGATCGTGTTTTCTGTTTGCATTTGGTGCAGTACGTCTCCATCGCGACTTACTATAAGTAGTAGTAGTAGTATATGTGCTACTAGTGTACCGGTGGAAACCAATATGAGTGAACTGCACAGACACAAGATCCGTCTGTCTGACGGACAAAAGCGAAAAATGAAAACCGCTTACAAGCAACGCAGGACCGTGGTGATCGGTCTTTCGCACGACAACATCGGTGGTGGCAGCGATCACATACTGCTCACCGAACTGCAACACAAAGCCGTAAGCAAAGCCGTCAAAAACAAGACCGGCGTTCGGTTAGCGCTCAGCTACGACCAGTTGATGAAAAACAAGGAGGGCGGTCTGTTGAAGGAAATGATGAACTTTATTGAAGACGATGTTCCCGGTGGCAAACGGTTCCTTTCGCCTTTGGTTAGAAAGAATATCGCACCGCTACTTCGAGAGAGGTTCATACCGTGGTTGAAAGACCTCATCGACAACGAGTTGGACTCGATAATCACTAAAGACCCCAAAGGTAGCGGTCTCAAACGTTGCATCAATATGAAGTTGGACTCGTTGTTATTTAAAAGATAGAACCTCTCTCACTCGGTGAAATCGAACGATACGCCAACGACGTGTTGAAAATCAAAAACTTTCGCGGAGTGTTTGTTCGACAGCTACTACCGGTCACGTCAAATCACACGGAATGTGGAATCCTAAACCTGGGAGATGTCGATTCCGACGGCACTCACTGGACGTGCTACGTCAAGGTCGGTGACAGGAACAAGTTTTTTTCGACTCGTACGGGGACGCTCCACCACCAATAGAGTTGGTTCGCTATCTGAACGGTGGTGACGGTCTGGTGTACAACGACTGTGGCATCCAGAATTTCGAAGATCCACCAATCTGCGGCCACCTGTGTTTAGAAGTATTGTGCAGATATTCAAAGTGCGACGGACACGTGAATTGGAACACAATTGTGAATGATATAAGGGACAACAAATATGGATGGATGTCCTGGTGGGTATGACGGTGGTTTTCTAATCGATAGATTCTGTGATACGGAATGTTCAGCAGACAGTGTTGGTGGTGGTGGTGGTGGTGGTGGTAGTGGCGTTAGTCGGGATTATTTAGAATCTCAGATAGGAAGTTTGAAAAAGGAGTTTAACAGCGAAATGACAAAAGCGTTTGAACAAGTCGAGAACAAACTGATGGGTCATTTGTCGAAAACCGATGCACTTGTAGACGCCATAAAAGTGTCTGAAAACTACATCAGCGTCGGCAACAAAAGGATCGCATCATCTTCGAAGGGTGTCGACAAAAACGATCTTGTCACCAAGACACAGTTGGACGAGGTCGCAAACGTTTTCAGCAAAGTATTCGACACCACATCGCAACCGGACTGTGTACAGATCAAAGGACACAGGCGTATCTGTAACGTCACTAGATCTAAACACAACTACGACGTTGTAGTTCGAGTAGAACTCGTTGAACTAAACAACAAAATTAGCGAGTTCGAAAGACGAACGAACGAAAAGATCAAGCTAATTGATAGACAGCTGGCCGTCGTACACCCGTCACCCTAGCGTTACACTACTGAACGCGATCGAGGGTAATATAATAAGAGAGTGAGAGTAAACGTCGTGTCCGACTACGTTTTAAACACAACATGGCCAGCTTCGTACAACGGTTCAACGAAGCCACACTACAGTTCTCTAAAACCGTGAGACTCGATCGGTTGGACGGAAATACGTTCTACCCTGTGAAACGCATGAGAATCGTACAAACCAAATACGGTGAGATTCCGGTGGCCACACTATTGGACCGATCGCTAGCCGACAATGGCTGTGAGGAGATCGACGTGTTCCTGCCAAAACGCTACGCAGAAGTATTCGATCCTAAAGAATCCATCCCCGAAACGTTACAACTGTCGAGAGGAGAGAAAATAGGCACTACGTACAACATCCAGTTGCGCACTGTATAGACTATATTTAAATAAAAAACTTCATTTTTTTGTTCCGATTATAAGACATGTAGGAGGAGTTAATACCGTCAGCATGTACAGTCATAAGTTCTGTATTAATCGTTTCGGAGAGTGTGGTGGGACCGGATCGAAGCAAGACGCGTTGCGATCTGAGTTCTCACAGTTTCAAACTAAAACCGATCAACGGCTCAACGCGTTGGAAACGAAATTTTACAATAAAATCGAAGAGTACGATAGGGATTTGACTGATCTCATACGCATAACGGGTACACTGTTTCGAGAATACCAGAAACAAATGACCAAATAATATAAGTGTGTGTAGTTTAGTTGACCACCAAGCGATATAAAATGCCTTTGTTGAAACTATTCGGGCAGGGTCCGGTGATCACACTTCACCTGGAACACCCGATCCACTTGGACGATGCCAGTGATTACCGTTTGGCTCTATGCGGATTCTATTCGGACAACAACATCCTGAACTTACCGAGAATTGCTAACGTGCATTTCTCGGTGCCAGCTCCAACGGCTGACAACCCAAACGACGATTCTGTCAGGACACTAAACACTGGAGCAGGGACATTACACCTTGGAATCTCTGGAAAAAACGTGTAGACGTTTCATCGATTCGTTAGGTGTGGTGGACATCGAATCCACCGAATCTACGAGCTGTGGACGCTATAGAAATCCAATGCAACCTAGTGGAGAACAGCTACAGCAATCACCACGACTTACACGCGCCGCACAAACACCAGGAACGTCGCATTTTATACACGTTCTTCCCGGCCGTGCCACGTGGTTACAAGATATCGGAATGCCCGCGTGAGCGATATTACGCTCCAATAGACGGCCAACTGAAGGTGATTCAAGTGATCACCGTAACGATCGTAGATCAGGACAACCGTCCAATAGTGAACCCGTCGGCTAACAACATCGTGTATCTGGATCTGATGAAAATAATAAAATAATGGGGTCGCCCTTCGAATACCAACCTCCTCGTGACGACGTCATCACACACGTATAATTTACCGATGAACAAAAACAGCTGGCTGCTGAAAAAAAACATAACGACGGACACTGGAAGTCACCTCGCCCATCATGACGTCATCAAAAAAAGAAAACACATGGCGAAGAAGAAGAACTCACAAAAAAAGTCACGTGATGGCCGCTCGCCCAAAGATGGCGGCTCGCCCTCGCCCTTTTGTTCCATATCCCCCCATCGAATACCAACCTCCTCGTGACGTCATCACACACGTATAATTTACCGATGAACAAAACAGCTGGCTGAGAAAAAACATAACTCGCCCATCGTGACGTCATCAAAAAAAGCGCGCACAAAAAAAAACGAAGAAGAAGAACAACGAAAAAACACATGGCGAAAAGTCACGTGGTCCAAGATGGCCGCTCGCCCAAGTCTGGGAGATTGGATTGACGGGAATACGCCAAGGGGGAGGCTGGAATGACGGGATTCAGTACATGTCACCCAATCCCGTCATACCGGCCTCGCGCCCTCGCCCTGTTCCATATCCCCACATTACCTCCTAGTCACGTGATCCAAGATGGCCGGCGAGATTGGTTTGACGGGATTGCAGATGGCCGGGGAGATTGGTTTGATGGGATTGCAGTACGTTGCCGTACATGTCGTCCCAACCCGTCATACCGGCCTCTCGCCCATCGTGCGGGGAGATTGGTTTGACGGGATTGCAGTACGTTGCCGCACATGGTCGTCCGATCCCGTCATACCGGCCTCTCGCCCTTTTGTCCGGGGAGATTGGTTTGATGGGATTGCAGATGGCCGGCACAAAGTCACGTGATCCAAGATGGCCGGGGAGATTGGTTTGACGGGGTTGCAGATGGCCGGGAGATTGGTTTGACGGGATTGCAGTACGTGCCGCACATGGCCGTCCGATCCCGTCATACCGGCCTCTCGCCCTCGCCCTGTTCCATATCCCCCCCATTACTACTGGTATCCTAGTAGAGTTTTGGCCTCACTAACAATCCCCCTCCATCTTTCCCGGTGTTTCTATTCTAAATCTGCTCCCATCCGTGAGATATCCGTCATCAAGCTGTCCCACCATCTTCTTTTACGCCTTCCTGGTGGTTTTCTTCCGTTAGGTTGTCCCTCGCCCATTTCCTTTAAAAGTGATCCTCAATTTCTCCTTAATACATGTCCGACCCATCATAATCTTCTAGCTCTAAAGTGGGCTGTAATATCATAATCTCTATATAAATTTTTTATTTCTTTATTATATATAATCCTCCAGTCTCCATTATCATTTATGGGTCCAAAAATCTATCTTAACATTTATTTTTCAAATACAATGAGTTTCCTTTCTTCTTTTTTGTTTAGTATCCATGTTTCACTTCCATATATCAATACTTGTTGGATAATTCTATGACAGACCTTAATTTTATTATCTAATTATATTAGATTAGATAATTCTAAACAGTGGTTCGGATCCCACGTAAAGCTGTAGGTCCCATAGTTGCCCTGGCTATTGGGCTATTAATAATAGTCCTTTCTGAGCTAAGTCGAACTCAGATAGTAACATTGACTACACTCGTTCATCTACACTCATTCACACCTCATATTCGCCCATATCTCTACGATCAGCGTCTTAGAGTTGAATAATGAATAATAACGAATAATTTTGGTTTGGCGTGGTACAATTCTTGTGGTTAGGATTTTGTTACAAACATACATACTTTTATTGGACTGATTAATTCTGTTGTTTATATCTTGTTCTTCACTGTTCTTACTTGATATTAAAATTCATATATATTTTATAAGATCAAACAACGTCTTTAATATAATTACTTAAGATAATAAAAAAAACACTTTTTTACCTTAGCATCTGAGGGAATAATGATGCCAGAAAAAGGGACAGCCTCTCCTTCCGCAGAGATCATTCCAGAAATGTGGGAGTCCTCCTCCTCTGAGAATTGCAACAGAGCAATGCCCTCGAAGCACTTCTTGAGATGTGGTTGGACTCGCAGTGGATCCTTCGTCTCCGACAGAATCTCCAGCAATTCATCATTAGACAGGAAGAAAAATCTAAAGATACATAAAAATATCAGATTATTTAATGGTGTTAAAAGTCTTTTTATTTATTTTGTCTATTATTATTTTTTGGAACTAGACAAGATGATTTCAATATTAATAACAAATTATCAATATGTTTATATGTAGCAGTGTTCACAGTATGATTAACTGAGTTGAAGGAAATGAACTTTAACAAAATGCTGCTCTTATCAACTAGGAAAAATCATGAAACTGATTTGGCAAAAAATTAATAAAAATTAATCGATCAAGATAAGCAACCAATATTCATATAGTTTTAACTTGGAACACGCTAAGGATTATTATTTTATTATTTTTTTTTTTTTTTAGAAAACAACATTATCCCCTCAAAATATCATCCACTTCTCTTCATACATGTTCTAAATTAGTATTCCACTGTTTTGATTTTTGGAATATTTTTCACTCATCTTCAGTAATGTCTACACCTTTTTTAAAAATTTTTAAATCTGAATCCTTTCAATACCCCTCTTCATTCAAAAATAAAAACCATAATATCTTTCTCAGCCATAGCCAATAGTATCAGGAATCATAAAACTTCGACAAGAAATCTGGTTCAATTTCAATCTGTTCTTTCAAAATATGATATATTTCAATTGGATATTATTTTTATTGTCAGTAAGACCTGAAACATAAATTAGGCAGCAATTAATTTCATTTAAAATCTTGTGTTCCCCTGTATTTCATTAAAATTTCCTGAACTGAACTCTCAGGATACATTCCAACTATCCCCAGCAACCCCTCCATTGTTTTTCGATGGTGTGTCAGCATACGTTTTCAAATTTTCTTATATTTTCTCTGTTTGGCCAGTTGACAGATGCCAAGAACAAGACTTGTCATCAATCAACACATCACCATCTTGAAAAACGAGAATATCACTTCTTCCTCAACTTTTTCAAACAACACCATCATTGTAGGCTCTTTTCAACACTACACCCATTTCAGTACCATTTTTACCTAACAGGAAACAAAATTTGTAGCTGCACATCATTGCTTAAACGCCATCCTGGAAAATATGAGTGAAAAAAAACTATAGCGAAGTTTCTCTTTTTTTTCTCCATCATAGTAAAATGAATGAAGCTCACATAGTTCAAAGAAGGGTAAAGTTATTAAAATAACATGCTGAGGTATCAAATATTAATCTATGTAAACTATACATTCTTACCTAGGGAAGTAGAGCCGTTTTTTCTCCAGATAGTCATTGAGGCCTTTTTGAATCTCATCCAAAACTTTGTTACAGTCGTTCAGGATCAGTAGCTGATCTGGAAACTCTGTTGCCGCCAAAATGTGAGTGTCCTGATAGAGCAAAATTAATAATTAAATTTCCGCTTATTATTTATGATTTTTGTCAGTTGTAATTTATTAGGAATCAACATTTACAAACTTAGATGACAAAGAATGCAGGTTCAACACCTTCACTGCTGGAAATGTACTTGTGTGTCAAGTTGAGCTTGCACCGTGTACGGACGACGCACTTGTGCGTCATGGACTAAAAACAACCAATTATGGGTTTATTGTTGTGTGTGATTGTTTTGTCAAAAATAAAAGGTTTTTATGATGAACTTGTAATGAAGGTATTTATACTTGTAATGAAAAAAACAATTCATACAAACCCTAGGGAATTGGATTGAAAAATAAAATTTTCAAATTATTATTGTATCAAAACTAAACAAAACGAACCTTTAGCATTTTTACTTTAGTAAAATTTTATTTTTATTATTTTTTTGTAAAAAGTCTTAAATTGAGTTAATGTTTAAAGGATTAATGTTTTAAATTGTATTGACTTAAACATTTACTGAACCAAAATAGTTTATTATTTCTTAAATTACAAAAAAAGTATACTGTAATTTCTAAAAACATTAATGGTATTATTGGCTGTATAGTTTTTTATGAATGTGAGTAGCATTTATACTGTCTTAATTCAGTATTATCACCAATTGAGAAAAGAACCAACAGTTAATAAAATTTTGTTTTTCAATCATTAGTAAAAATAATGTTTTTAAATTAATTATATTATTATTTGTTTTTGTTGTTTATTTTTAACGTACTACAATTACATCAACCTCTTAAATTTAGTTGTGGTAATTTCAATCCGTTGTTATGATTTGTTTTTGAAAAATTTTTTTTACTAAACCAGACTTAAAATGACAGTTTAAATAACAGGTTATTTTTCAATTTTCTCTAGGTTTATAAGTTTTGTAATTTCCACAAAGTAAATTTCAATTGCATACTAATTTGAGCATTATATTCCATTTAACTAAATTGTATACTTTTTTTAATTTAAAGAAAATATTTTTTTATGCAAAAAGTGTAGACAATCATACCCTGAGAATAAATAAAATGTTACCAATTTCTAGTTTTTGGAAATATTGTATCTCATTTTATAAATTTTTAGGGTGTATTATACTTCATATTGGCACTTCCTAACATCAAATCACAACTTATATTACTTGAATTAATGCAAGAAGATTTGACACTTCCAGAAATGTTATAACAATTACCTCTTAAAAGGTTGGTCAACGTTCAAATCTGAGAAAGCATCATGGTCAGAGATTTTATTTTTTCTTGTTTTTAATCCACCATCCACCAGAAGACTGTCAATATTTAAAATATTATGGCAGCCGAAATTGGATTGTGTGACCTAATGTTTTGTCAGTAACTTAACTTGGGATTAAAATTTCAAATCTGATGTAGTTTTCAAGGCCAAGAACATTTTCTACATCACTGATCTTTTAACCTTTTATCTATCCTAATTTATAATTGAGAAATAAAATATATTGCCTTGTTCAATCACTTTTATTTCATATATTACATGTTTCGATCCTTAGATCATCTTCAGGTGTATATTACAACAAATCTTGAAGGCATCAATAAAAATTAAAATTAGTTAAAACTTATTAACCTGAAAATACATAAAATAATCAACTGTTTTGGTTAGCTAGTTGTTATTATCACAGATGGTGTAATATTAAATATAAATATTGTAGTCTTTTTTTTGTAATTTAATGGTGTCTAGATATCTTCCTGTTGTATTTATTAGTTATGTACCTTTTCTTTGTTTTTGTATATATGTATCAAATATAAGTTAGATTGGAAAGATATTTGGTCATTAAGTAAATTATTTGGATCAGTTTTTGGCTTTGTAGATGGCTAATTCTTCTTTGACATCGAGTTTAAGGCTTTTTGGTAAGATTTGAATAATGTCCATATTATTTTCAATAGATGTATAACTATGAGATTCGGATATTAAGTGTTCAGCGTAAGTGGATTGTTGGTGTTGGGAATTTTTTGGTATATGTTCTTTAAATCTTTGTTTGAAAGATCTCCCAGTTTGGCCAATATAAAATTTGGGACATTCATTACATTTGATACTGTAAATACCAGATTTTTCATAATTATTTGAGGTGGCTGGAATGTTTTGTAACAATTTTTGGAGAGTATTGTTGATAGTATGTGCAAGAACAGTATTGTTTTTGTTAAATATTCTATTAATGCTATTATTGATTTTCCCATAGTATTGCATTTTTATATATCTTTTTTCAGATTTTTCTCCTTCTTTCTTCTTGTTTTGTTTGTGTCTATTTATTATGGAGTCGATCATTTGAGTTTTGAATCCATTCGCTCTAGCTATATGTTTTATTGTAAAATATTCTTTTTTGTAAGCTTCTTGATTTAAAGGATACATCAGTAATCTATGAACCATGGAATTGTATGCCGCAATCTTATGGGACATGGATGAATGGATGATTTATTATTATTATTTATTATTATCCTAATTTGTTTAGCCATAATAATTACAAACATATACCAAAAAAACTGCCTTTTTGTAAAAGATAGACAACATTAACTGGAAGAAAATATCACAAATTGTTACTTACAGACTTGCTTCCCACTAGTATAATTACGTAAATACTAAACCAAACTTTATCACGATTGGGAAATACGTTTGGCTGTAATCAATGTACAAACAAACAAGTGTGTAAACGAAACGTTGAATGTTAAGATTAAAACTGAGAACTTGATCAACTAAGTTAATACCATATTATATATGCCATGAGGTGGAGGTCATGCACTGGCGAGGGAAGGGAATCGTTACCTTGTAGGAAGTGTAGCTTGGCATTATACCAATCAAAAACAAAAAGTATGGGGGTAATAAATAGTCGAGAAGAAGAAATTGACCCCGAAGATGACAAGAAAATGATGCATTCATAAGCTGACATTTCTAGTTTTACGAGTCCTACAGCTGGTAGGCATGAAAAATTTGAATTAATCAAAACATATTTTAAACTATTTAGGATATTTTCAAAATTATGTAGAAACACAAGTTAAGGGAACCATGCAAAACAAGAGACTTAAAATGATTCTAGTTTACTATAACTTACTTACTTACTCTTACTCCCAGGGCCATCTATATCGCAGGTGATATTTAGCCGCACCAACAAAGCCTCTCCAGATTGACCTGTCCTCTGCATTCTCTTCCATGGCTCCAACTCGCTGTATATCTAACCTAACCTGGTCCCACCATCTTTGTTTTGGCCTCCCACGAGGTCGCCTTCCCTCAGGGTTATTTTTGCTAACTTTCTTTAGTTGGGACTCTTCTCTCCTTCTCAACACATGCCCAGCCCACCTTAGTCTTTTACTTTTGACCTCACTCACAATGTCTGCGTCGTTATACAGGTCTCTAATCTCCCTGTTATGTTTCCTTCTCCACTCCCCTTGGTCATATGTGGGCCCATATATCATTCTCAAGACTTTGTTTTCGAAGACAATTAGTTTTTTTTCTTCTTTCTTATTTAGTATCCACGTTTCAGAACCATAGAGCAAAACTGGGATGACTATTGATTTGTACAAGCTAATTTTTGTTTTGTGTGACAATGACTTGGAAGATAGTAATCTATTGCATGGATAAATGCATCTGTTGGCTGAATTTATTCTTTGCTGTATCTCAATTTCTTCTGCGTTTTTATTTGAAATTGTGACTCCGAGGTATTTGAATTCCGGTACTTGTTCGAATTCATGACCATCAACTCGTAGGGGGTCTTGGGTGTAATTTTGGTCTCTTGTAAAGTGCATGAATTTGGTTTTTGGATCGTTTGTCTTCAGCCCTATTTTTTTTGCTTCTGTTATGAAGACCTTGGTCAGCGTAGTTAGATCCTCTAGCTTTTCTGCTATTTTAGCTACGTCATCTGCAAATGCTAGAATGTTCAGTTTTCCTCCGACTTTAATACCCAGGTTCATTTCTTTTGTCTTCTGAAGGGCCTCCTCTAGAGCCATGTTGAATAATATTGGGGAAAGGCCATCCCCCTCTCTGACTCCTGAGTTTACTTTGAAGGTTTCGCTGTTTTGTCCATTTATTCTCACGGAGCATCTTGACTCGGTAACACTCATTTTAGACAGGTTTATCAGTTTTCTGGGGACCCCAAATTTTTCTAACTGTACCCATAATCTTTCTCTGTCAATGCTGTCGTAAGCTTTTTGGAAGTCAATGAAGATGGCATAAAATTCTTTGTTATATTCCCAGTACTTGGCTACAATTTCTTTCAGTAAAAATATCTGGTCTGTAGTGGACCTACCTTTGATGAAGCCTGCCTGGTGTTCTTCAATTATTTCGTTTGAGTAGCATTCAAGTCGATTTAGAATAATCGACTATTATTTATAGTTTACTATAAATAAAATTATATTTGTAAAGTAAATAGTGAGGTGTTATTTGATCTTGTTCTTATAATGTTATTTGTTACAAAAATATATGTGCTGCACTATTAACATTTTATTTGGTTTTATATCTTTTACTAGATATATTTTTATATATTACCTTAAGTGTCTCTTTCATTATTTCACGCCAGGCTTTGTCCACTTTACGGAAGTTACGAGCTTCCTCTGGCATTTGGCGCATGATGTCCTCAGAGCTGAATATTGGTTCTAAATACATCCAAGTAGCTTGTACCTATTAAGCAAGATTGTAAATAAAATCAACCACACAATTATAAATTCAATGGTTTGCTAAGAAATAAAATCTGTTTTCTAAAACAATACTAAAAATGAATTTTCAGAGTACTTAAATGACTAAAATTTATTTTCTACATGCATGATTTAGGTTTTGTTTTTAAATTCAGTCAAAGAGCAATAACATGGAGTGATAGTACATTTTATATTTTAACCCAGGAACTACCAGTAGTCGATTTTTTGACGACAGCGATAGCTGTTTCAGCGACAGTCGTCGATTTTTTGACGATACGAAAGCGTTCAGTATAATACTTATTACAGTACTATTGTTGTTGATTTTCTACATAATCATGATATCGATAGAAAGATAAACATTTAATCTATCGGTTGATAATGTTACACGTCTTTGGTTTACCTGATTATATGTTTGTCATTTCGTTTTTGTAACAGCTGATTTCAATTCTTGTTTACATTCTGTATCAGTCACTGTCGGCAGTAGATGTTGTGTTTACCAAATTTAGCCTTTATGAGATATAATACATGAAAAAACCCCATAGACCTATATATTTTTGAAAACTAGACTAAATTTGCCACAAAATGGCTATTTTACTTTGTCCATTTTCATTAGGGAACATTATTTTCAAGGTATGGTCCCATACATTTTTCAGTATGTAAATACATACTTATACTAGTATAAAAAGTGTATGGGTAAAGATTTTGACATAAGACTTTTATCATATTATTGCCTGTAATTTACTGAAAAACAATATATAACTATAATATTTTATAAAACCTTTTTTGTTAAAAGTTAAAAAATGTACCCTTACGCAACCTGCAAAAATAGCCTGCCATTTAAGGAAAAAAGGTATGCCAGTTCCTGGGTTAATTAATTTGAAAGTATAAGTTCTTTACATATGCTATATTCCTTTTTTTATGACTAATGAAACTTATAAAGGGGAAAACATGTTAACCACATTCATTTAAATTTCATATTCGCCATAACTCAATATTGCTGATATTCTAGTGGCGCAGTGCTGTAACCCAGCTACTCGGGTAAGTGTTGTAGAGATTGTAGGCGATAGATTCTATACTCTGTCATCTTAATACCAACATGACGTCCATTTTAATACCAACATGATGTCTGCTCAATGGTTGTCACTGAAATAGACACTACAAGGGAAGTCTGGGGTGTCCGTGCTGGGTGGTAATCAGAGTCCGGATGTTGTGTATAGAATAGCTATTGGGCTTGTCAGTTAGCTGGATACTGATATTTCGAATTCCAATACCGGTACTGCACAGTTCGGATTCCAAGTCAAGCTGTAGGTCCCTTGGAAGCGTTGACTAAGTATTGGGACTATAGCACCGATAAATGGGCTCTTTTTAAGGCACAGTCGACCTTAGTTCTTCGACTAATTCATCTACACTCATCACATAAATTAGCTTTTCATATTCACTCATTTCTTTAAGATTGTTGTCTGTATAAAACATCATAGATAATGAAGTTACCTGAAGCCAGCTATCCAAGATGTCTTGCATGGAGATTAGTTTTTCTTCCCAATGCTGCATCTCAGCCTGAAAGGCCTTGACGTAAGGAGAGCCTCTCATGGTTTGAGCCTTGAGAATGTGATCGTCTAACATTACTTGAATGTCATCAACAGCTGACAATATACACACACCTGTCTCTCTGTAAAAGATAACAAAATATTTTTGTTGTTACTACTTAAAACACAAATGGTGTTGATTTACAGTGATGTCAGGATACGAAATGTAGTTAAAAATTATATAGAATCTAAGATTTGCAGCTGTTGCCCACTCCATCACAGACACAACATTTAAATTATTTAAATGAATAATTAAAATTTAAAGTTAAGGTGTGTCTAATTTTACCCGGAGAATTTAGGTCTAAGGAGCCCTATCTAACATTTAACCGAAGACCAATGGCTTAAGGGGGACTTTCCAACCATCACCAGTGACCGGGCAGGCAGGTTTTGTGCAAGGAAGGGATCGCTCAGACAGTCACCCATCCAAGAAACAGACTTGCTCGATGTTGCTTGATGCCGTAATCTTGATAACCTCGGGACACTCCGGTCAAGGTCACTTGCAGAAGTTTTGAGTTCATGTAATTCTATAAATGTTCTCTCATCTACTAACATATCTGTTACTCATTCTTGAAGACTTTAGCAGATAATCTTTAACACTAGTGGGAATTTTCTCAGACATGTTTTATAAGGTCTTTTTATTAGTATATTGTTACATTAGTACTGAACACATCATAAGATAGTTA
This sequence comes from Stictocephala bisonia, assembly GCA_035578905.1. Classification (NCBI taxonomy): domain Eukaryota; kingdom Metazoa; phylum Arthropoda; class Insecta; order Hemiptera; family Membracidae; genus Stictocephala; species Stictocephala bisonia. The sequence continues at coordinate 102,832 of JAQJVL010000026.1, read as the reverse complement.
AAAACATATTAAGAAATATTTAGAAATAACTAAGTAAAATACAGAAAACAAAATCAATACAACAAACTTTGATTCAGTAGATAACCATTAAAAAATATTAAACTAGAATAATATTCTAAAAACAATTAATTATTTTAGTATGCAAAGTTAATTTTTATGACATAATTGATTAGTAAAGTAATTTTATATAACTACGTAGTTTATGGTAAACCACTAAATAATTGAAAACACAATAATTCAACTTTCCTGTAAAACAAATTAGAAGATGAATGTAACTACTAGACTGACTATTAAAACTATCAACAATAATCATAATACAACAAAAACATTCAAAATTATTTTGATTTGTCAAATCTATAAGACTATTTTTAAACTTAGACATGTAACCATAGTTAAGACATGTGAACACCACAACATGCTTAGGAAGTATACTTATTACTATAACACTAATCATAAAAAGTACAAACCTGTATGGGATGAGTTCAAAGCAGATATCTACCCATTCATTTTTCATCTTACGCAGACTCTGTTCCAGGGCAAACTCCCGACTGGCTGTGACCCCGATCTCCTCTAGTTTGGTGATGTGCTTGGTCAGCCCCAGCTCTATCATGTCGGAGAGTGTGGACTCAGGAGTGGGCGAGATTGTTATACCAACTGCCTCGCTCATCTGATAAACAGCACAAGTTCAAAAAATTATGAAATCAAATTAAAATTGTTAAGTGCCCTTGGTTATTTTTGTTAAGAACAATCTTGCTATATGAAATTTAAATTTTGTTACTCAAAGCATGATATATTCACATATCCTTAACCCTCGAAGTGCTGGAATATAAAGTCCTTTCAAGAACTCACAAACACTGTAAATTCAGTGGAAATTTATTACAAAAAATCTATTTACATTATTACCAATGCTGTGAGGTATCACTGAAACTCACTGAGGATGCCACATCACAGCATGAGCGAAAGTCTGGTTATCTTGTAAATAGTGTAGATAGGACCTTGACGTGGTTGTCACCCAGAAAATATAGATTCTAGTTATATTTTTTATTTTATAGGAGTAAAAACATTACATTACCTGATGCCAGTGGCGTTCTTGGATACCCGGGTTGCAGATGGTTTGTAACACAGGGACAAACTGTTTGAACTTCTCCACTTTAGCGCGCACCATCTCAGCGATACGCTTTGAGCCCGGAACGTCAAATAGTGTCTTGGCCAGCTTGTACAAGATGCGCCACATGTTGTCCACACTCTCCTTGACCTCTTCAGCATTCAGTTCCTTGAATGGCCCTGTTAATAAATTTATAGAAAATTTGAACAGTTTAAATTAGTTGATTTATATTTTTATCGTAGATGTGCCGTACTGTAAAGAATACAGATTCAGCATTGACTGGTTCTTTGACATGTCAACTGTTGTGGGTTTGGGACTTTCACTTTCAATATCTTATTATCTTTTCTTGGTATAGATTCTTAAAGAGGCTGATTTTTTTCCTTCTATGTGTAAACAATTATTCTTCCTTAAATGACATATGTTTAAATTTGGTGTTGAAATTTGTACATTTATCTTTGGCTGATAGAGTAGATAAAAAGTAAATAAAAACTTTATTGCTAGCGTTTAATATAAATTAAAGAGTTATGTCCTTTTTTACAATTTGCGGAGCTAGCAGTTAGGTAGATTGAGGGGGGAGAGTAGAGGGAAATACGTATGTATGTCTCAGAGACAGGCTCTTTGCTCCTTCTAGTGACAGTTGTATAAAATCTAGAACTAAATTCCTTGGAGCCCTCAACTGTGCATCTGGAAGGAGGGGGAGGAAACTTCTGGGCCCTTTTATTCCTCACATTTGTTAAAAGATCTGATGATAGCAAAGAAATGTTCTTCAAGCGAACTAACACTTTATATTACTTTACTAGCAGCACTCGTTGTATGCTTGCTCTAAAACCCCTGTTGCTACCTAAATCAATTAAAATTGCTACCCATGTTGATCACGGTTGATAGCCAAGTTGATCAAGGATAATTACCCAAGTTAAATCATGGTGTTATCGAACTTGATCACTTGTGGCTACCAAGTCTATCATATAAGGCCATTCAAATTGATCATGGTTTATCACCGTGGCTACCCAAGTTGATTACTGGAGGCTGTCCAAGGTAAATTATAGGGGGTACCCCCAAGTTGATCACGGATGCTACCCAAGATGATCATGAGTGCTATCTAAGCTGATCACAAGTGCTACACAAGTTGATAGCCAAGTCTCTAGCAAAGTTAATTATGGGTGGTTACCCCAGTTGATTACGGTGGCTACCCAAGTTGATGACGATTGCAGTAACTATGAATCATATTTAAATTTTCTTAATATATAAATATTAATTACACATAGTTAATTCACTTGATTTTCTATAAATATTTTTGGTATCAAATGGTTTGCTAACCATACTATTTAAGAATTTGAAACCATTATTCAAACAAACATTAAGGTAGTTGGGACTCACCGTAGTACCACGTTTCATACGATTGGTGAAATTCCAGAACTGTATGCCACAAAAGATCAAACGGCTCCACTTGATTCAACATATTCATCAGGATTGAGAACGATGTCTGCTCAAAATCTAGCAACTGCTCTTCAGCATTTATTGCCTGTAAACAGGCAATACAGGTTTGATTGGCTTATATGGATATCCACTAACTCTTACACATAACCGTATATCTTCTTTGATTCTATCACCATATATTTTATAGATATAAGTGTTCGTGTATTACCTTTAAATTTATCGTATACATTAGTTTGTTTATACAGTAAAACCTCAATAACCTGACACACAATAACTCGACAGTCTGGGTAACTCGAAAGTTAAGAGATGCAGTCTTTCCACAAGCTTCATTCCACTTGGAGCACACCACAAGCAATTCCACAAATGCTGGTGGTTCTACATGGATCGAGATATAAAAATGTCTCAAAGTCTTGCATTCAGTGTCAGCAAGTACAACCAGACCGAAACGTTAGATTTACTTACTTAACATTTACGAAGCGCACTCCTTTTAGATTCCTAACATTTCTTCTCCTGTGTGGAATGCTCCAATTCCAATTGCTTCATTCGAACAATTCCCCAGTGAGCGGTATGAAGTAGCTGGAGACCAGACGTCTAGAGTTTTGTTGGAACTAAAACACGACGATACTCACTTTGAAATAAAATTATGCCAGTCTGCACAGTGAGAGCACACCTTCGATCGAAAAATGGTTTAACTCAATATTTGCCAATGGCTATCCTTGTGAAATATAAAAGATAACATCTCGAAGAATAGTTATCTTTTATATTTTTTTCTTCAGCTACTTGTTTATAACTTATCAGAAAAGCAGATATAGTATCAGTTAAGTTAACAATGTGGGGTGCAAGTCTAGCAGACCCTAGGTTATATGTATTTAGACTTTAGGACAGCCAAAACAAGCTTAAACTCATTGAGTATTTGAAATATCTTGTAGATACATTTTTAATGTCGTAATTAAAATCTATCGTGAGTTCATTTACTAAAATGCATTAAAACGACAGAGTTCTGGATAACTCGACAACCCCCAAACTCGAAAATCTCTGAGTCCACAAAATGTTGAGTTAGTGAGCTTTTACTGTATCATTGAAATGATACAATATCAAATATTTGTTGAGCTGTTAAATATCATTCTTATAAAATTTAACAGTCACTGTCTTGTTTTTTTTTTTTTTTTTCTTTTTTTTAAGGAACATAAAAGCAATCTTCTGCATATTTTATTTATATGGTTTAATGTAACATATTGATGAAATGATAAGGCAGATTGTCTGGTTAAACATCTCATTTTAAACACCAAGTATGAATATTAAAATTACTAACTCTTTAATATTTAAAGTCTGTATTTTAGAAATCATTCATGATGGACAGATACACTTTTTATAAAAACAACTTTGAATCTTCCAGAACAGATACAATATTTTGCCTCACCCATACAAATATAAAACTTACCAAAAGTGTTGTAATTTCTTTTTGGTAAAAATGCAAACTTAAATAGTTCTTCATTAAGAAAAAATAACTCATTTATTTAGCAAACTGATTTAAATAATTAAAATAATGTTAAATTTAACAATCATTTATAACATACAAATCTAAAGGTTTTGAAAATGATAGTGTCAATCTATTAAAATATATAACTGGTGAAATCTTTTCCCTTTTTGTGGTTTTTAGTTGGTATAGTAACAAAAAGTATAAAAAAACTGATATTTTTTATTTACTTATTACACAATAACCCCAAATATTCCACAAATCCAAACACAACTTGGTCCACATTAGTTCAGGTTTGTGGAACTTTACTGTAAATACAGTACTGTTAACATTAATTTAAAAATATGTTTCTACTTCATCCTAGAGAGTACAGTGAACTCGTGACTATCCGGATCAATGTGGTGGCGGCCAATCGAAATAGCATTAATTCTGTATACATCAGAGTTCAAGGTTAAGTGATCTGTACAAGGATGATGACCTTTCAATCATCATCTAATATTGTTTTGTGTTTATATTATGAGGATATATGTGTTGTTTTATTGTCTCAATAATGGCTGGAAAAAAGAAGAAAGGTGTAGTTATATTTCACTATTTATCTGGAATATAACATTGCGTGGGAAACATACTGACAAGTGCAACATTCTATAAATATGGAAGGGACAGAAAATATAATGTTAGGCACAATAGAGGGATTGGGAGTTGAACTCGACTTCAATTGAAGCACATATGTACCACTACATGGCATGCATTTAGTAGTGTAAATACACCTCAGTTTAAAGCTGGGGAAATAAGCTACCTTTATTTTAATCTAATCAGGATAAAAAGGATTGCAGGTAGTCACAATCTGAATAGTTGCAAGGCCACTGTATTTATAAATAATAAACTTGATCGCAAAAGTTCAAAGCTCTATCATTTGAATTAAAATGATAATATCGTAGCAAGAAACAGGAAAACATCATGCATAAACACAGCAGCACAGAGTTCTTCTGTGCATACACACTGACTGATTGGACTACACATGAAAAAAGAACATTTAAAACATATCTACTTGTTTAATTGATATAATTTTAAACATGGCCCGTATAATACTAGGGCTAATGTATTTATTTATTTATAAAATGCTGATCATCAAGATATGGGCGAATCCTTGGTTTATCAAGATCACCCTGTTTCAAGCAGTGTTCCCCTTTCAATTGAAAGAAATGACTCAATCGCTTGTGTCTACGACAATGAGTGGTGGATAGGTGAGGTGATGGACATAAGTAATGATAATGATGATGTGCTAGTTCATTTCTATCACCCATCTGGACCACGCACATCATTCAAGAAGTCTCAAGATGACACAGAGTGGGTGCCAATCAGCAATGTTTTAAGGAAATTGACTCCTTTAGAACTTACAACAGTTACCGTAATCTGGGGTGAAGAGGATCGGCTGGGGTGAAGTGGATCACATGTGTTGCAATTTCATTTTTTTCGTCTGCTATGTGACAGTTGGTTTCATTCGAAAAAGCAAAAATGTACATTGCTCAAGATAATATGGCTGATTCGAATTCCATAGAAAATTATGTTGAAAAAAATTCCTGTGACTTGAGAAAAAATATCTGTTCAAGTCAAATAATTATTGGAAAATAAAAACGTGAAATACAAACAGTTGGTCACACTGATTGGTAAGCATTTCGATCTCTTTGTAACCTGCAATCGATTCTCCAAAGAGTTCTCGATATTTTGCTTCTGTTGATAGATCGATTGATAGTTGTTGACTTGAATAAGGTCGATCTGAAGCAAAAATCAACATTTGGTGGGGTGAAGTGGATCACTATTTTTTAGCTTCAAAAACTACCTCAATCATTAATGAAATAGTATTTGAGTGTCAGAAAGCGAGATTGTGTGATAAATGTGAGTTTTTTTTAGTTGAATTAGTGAATTTTTAGTTAGTGTTTGCATGAAGTGACTTGAAAATGCCTAGAAAATTTATTTAAAAAATTGGACTTGAAAGAAAACGCAATTATAATCCGGTTTTTTTAGAAAAAGCAATTGATGCAGTGAAAAAAAGAAGATGTTGATTCGAGCAGCAGCAGAACAATTTGCAATGCCCTACACAACTTTAAATAGACATTTGAAAGATGGTGTAGATAAAAAACGTATGGAGGTCAGACTGTTTTTTCTACTGAAGAAGAAGATCGTCTTATCCGTCATCCATTATCCTGAAGAACTTGATCTGCAGGAGATTGAAAAAAGTTAAATTGTTGACAAAGTTAGGATTGTCCAGCCTCAGAAGAGGGCGATTTGTTGCAGTGGGCATTGATTTAAAAACAATTGAATAAAATTTCAAAATCTAAAGAGCAATTGCACTTATTTTAAATTATGTATATAATTTCATTTTCAATAATATTATGTTGTAAATAAATTATACTAAGCAAAACTATATTTATTCATTTTCAATCATCAACTTCACCTCAGTATTAGGGGGAAGTGGTTTTATAATTGAAAAATACATTTGATCCACTTCACCCCAACATATGGGGTGAAGTGGATCAACAAAAAATTTTTTTTCAAGTCAATTTCAAACATAGAAGTAAATTCTCTAAGGCATTGGAATGTAGAATATTGATAGATGTTATAATATTTTTTTAAAGATCCTCTCTTGATTCTATATCATGAAAAATTAGAAAAAACTACAAATCTTCATCCGCTTCACCCCAGATTACGGTACTGGCCGTTCACACATCATTTCAAAGGAACTATCAGAAGAAATATCAATGCTATTGGTTAATCATGTATCATCAAAGTAACTCTTATAATTGTAAGTACTGTATGAAAATCAAAGTAATTCTTGTAAATAAATATGTACATATTTACTTTTATTTTTATTATTTGTTCTTTCAATGTGATTCGGCATACAAGGAGTTATATAGGTATTATTAATCAATTGTAATAAATCATATTAGTTTTCAATAACTGGCTAGCTTCTTATTATTTATAGCCTACAAGGGTAATATTAATCACAAGTCATGAAAACTGAAAAATAATTGTAGATTGAACTTTAGTTGGGCCAATTGTTCGTGATTGTTTAAAGTTAAGCAATTACCACCACACAGTCAATTAAAAACAAAATATATATGAATATATATATATATATATATATATATATATATATATATATATATATATATGATTTATTTATAAGGTCTCATTTCAAAAATGTAGAAACATAAACAATGTACTCCAAAGTTGCAAAATCAATAAAGTGCAAAATCAAACATTTTGTAGCAATTATAGAGCAAACAAAATCAGCAAAAATCTCGCTTTTACCGGATTTTTAGTCATTTTTAAAAATTTGTAACTTTTTACCCAGTACAATATACAAGAATGTTTTTTTATTTCCTAGGTACATATACATGAGACCTTCCTTTTATGTAAATTTTAGTTTTATATCACCAACCCCATCAGAGTTATTAATAGCCAAAATTGCTAATTTTTCAAAAATTTCACTTTTGAAAAATTTATAAAAACTGTAGGGTTAGTATATAACAGTTCATATTATTTATGGTAATACTACGAACATATATCTTCAAAGACAAAAATAATCACATTGCATTTCACTACCCTTGTCTTTGAAAAAAAATTACAAAAGTGACATTTTGTCGATTGCTTTATTGTATTTGTCTTAGGATTTTCAAAACGAAATATTAAAAGACAAGTTCACTAACATCAGAGTAGTAGTCACAAACACAAAATACACAAAAGCTCACAAATTTTCAACACCACTGGCATTTTCTTCAGGTGAGTAGAGGGAGAGAGAGAGAGACACAGGTGTCTCTCTCTCTCTCCCTCTACTCACCTGAAGAAAATGCCAGTGGTGTTGAAAATTTGTGAGCTTTTGTGTATTTTGTGTTTGTGACTACTACTCTGATGTTAGTGAACTTGTCTTTTAAGGTAAGTTTGCTGATGTCCTATCTCTCTTAATATACTAATTCCTGGCCTAGTGCCCTTTAACCTAACCTAAAACGAAATATTAGAGATAGGTAAATAAGCTACTGGACCTTTATTTTACATTGTTAGTTTATAAACAAAATGGTTTTTGTTTCATTTTTCTAAGACAAATACTTAATCAGTTACGGCCATTCTTGTAAACCCTTACATTAGCGAAAATGGGCGTGCGCAGCAAATCCAAAATGGCCGCCAAAGGTGAACCACCAAAGAAAACAAATTTTTTAAATGGTTTTTAAGTCTTGAGATATGAGAGAAACAACCTGGCAAGTTTCATCAAATTTAAAAATAGTCAAGCAACCAATTTATTTTTTTCTGGGTCACTTCAAATGGAATGACCCTTTACTCACTTCCTCAGACAACATTCAAAATCTGGCCATCACCTGAAACAGACTTTTCAGTAGTCTCCAGGCCGATGGTATCCACTAGGAGTTTGCCATGTAGGTATTAAGAGGACTGACTACAAGACCTATTGCCTACAATCTTCACATTTTGCTCCCAAGTACTGCACAAGAGTGTCAGTGTACGAGGCGTGTTTTTAAAGTAAGTACCGTTTTTAAACTACGCCGCTGTAGCGCTGCGTTTAGTGCATGTGCACTGTGTAGCCACATCTGTTGGGAAGCCACAGGCGCCATTACGGAGCCATCCGATCGAGTCTACATCTGTTTGCATAATTTTAAAATGACTCCACCTATTGAGAATCCCGCCGACTGCGAAGTGCGTGCTGTAATACAGTTTCTCTGTGCTCAAGGCTTCAAAGTAGTTGACATTACTCACCAAATCAGTGAAGTGTATGGTGAAAACATTATGAGTGATGGAATGGTTCGGAAATGGGTTAGGGCCTTTAAAGATGGCCGCACAAACATTCATAATGAGGAACGAAGTGGGCGACCTTCAGTCATTACCGATGATCTGATTCAAAAAGTGGACTGTAAAGTGAAAGAGAACGGACAATTCACAATTTCGTCCTTAGCTGAAACTTTTCCTGCTGTCTCAAGAAGTGTTCTTTACAAAATTGTGTCCGAACGTTTAAATTATCAGAAACTGTGTTCACGCTGGATGCCAAAAATGTTGACTGATGAGCACAAAACCAAAAGATTGGGCAGTGCATTGAGTTTTCTCAAGCAATACAGTAACGAAGGGGATGATTTTTTAAGCCATATTGTCACAGGCGATGAAACATGGGTAGCCTACGTTACACCAGAATCGAAACAGCAATCAATGGAATGGCAGCATTCATCATCCCCTAGAAAAGTGAAATTCAAACAAACAATTTCTGCTCAGAAAATCATATGCACTGTGTTTTGGGACAGAAAGGGTGTGTTGCTGATAGATTGCCTCGCGGTGACACGATCAATGCAGCTGCGTACTGTCAGACTTTACAAAAACTGCACCGCGCAATTCAAAACAAAAGGTGTGGCATGCTGAGTGCAGGTGTCGTTTTGCTCCACGATAATCCCCGTCCACACACAGCAAATCGAACACAATACTTTATCACTTCTATTGGCTGGGAACAATTGGACCACCCTCCATACAGTCCCGATCTAGCGCCAAGCGACTACCATTTGTTTCTGCACTTGAAGACGCATCTGGCGGGATAGCGCCATTCCGATGATTACAAAGTAAAAACAACTGTGAAGCAGTGGTTGTCTAATCAGGTACCAACCTTCTTAGATGATGGCATACAAAAGCTGGTCCTAAGATACGATAAGTGCCTATATTAATGGAAATTATGTAGAGAAGTAAAGTATGGCTTTTCAAGTGAATAAATTATTGTTGGAAAAGATTTACTTTTTGATTTTTTTTATATCAAAACGGTACTTACTTTAAAAACACGTCTCGTAGAACAACAGTCTAATAACACACAGTCATGACTCTTCCACTGCAGCGCTGTGGAAGCCCTCCAAGTAGCCATCCAGAACAACTTTGCTGCATTATCGTTGTATTGCATTAGAAGTAAAGAAGTAGAATAATAAAAATAGGAAAAGTGTCATGACAATGTATTAATCACTAGTTATTTGACATTTACTACTCACAGCTGTGGGTGTAAACAGAGCAGCTGACCAGTAGCATCATACTTGTCATCCAATATCTAACGGAGTGTCATGACTGAGTGTTTATTATACTGTAGAAAAACTAAGGAAAACTAAAACTGAGGAATGTGAAGCTAGTCTGGCATGAAAGGTTAACAGCTAGTCTTTTACCTTACTGTGAGGATGAAAAAGGGTTTCGGCTATTATTACCCGAGTATGTTTGTTCAAAAACAATTTGAGAAGTTATACCAATATCTACGTTTCAAGCCACATTCATGATTTGCATATTTGAATTCAATACTGAATTCATACTCATATTATACAACTATACAAATTTTATATATATATATATATATATATATATATGTATGCTTTGATATGTATATATATACATATCAAATCAATAATCAAATCACTTATTTGAATCAATAAGTGTATATTAGGCATCAACCTATTACCAAATGAGTCCGAATAAATATTCTTTTCATAATTTAATATGTGATTAATGGTTACTAATGATACCTCAGAAGTACATGAAACATTGGAAAGTAATCTGACTTATCGAGATCATAGTGAGGATCTTAAAATTATCAAGGATACATACATCAGCTATCTGTTTATCACTGGCCAACAAACTTGAGAGGGCTTCAACGGCTCGGACACTCTCCACCATCTCTTCATTAGTTAGGATTGGCGGGTCCTTCTTTCGAAACACTTCCAAATCCTTCTGATGTTCTATTAGCCTGTAACATTTTATAATACCTCAAAATGAATCATAATGGGTATTATTTAGCATATTCAATAAATATAATATTACACTAAGTTAAATCTACTCAATTTGATATAAGATCTTATAAGATCTGTCATATCAGTGATTTTTTTAAAGACAAGAAATGCACTATTAAAGAATCTAGAACGAAATGAGTAGTAGTTTATCTAATATGACCATAAAAAGCCTGGAACTATATTAGAACTAATTCATTAGTATTTTACAGTTTCTACATTTTATTTTACTCTCCTTTATTAATGTCAGGTTTTTGTTGTACACTAACTTAACAAAAGTCACATTAGATGAAACTGCTGCACATAGCTTTATTTACTTCACACATTCGACACACTCTTAGGTTATAGTTAAGTATAGTTTCTTAATTGATTCTTTTGTGAATCCTTCGGGTCTGAGGAAGGTAAACGTGATTCACCAAAATCGATCACCATAATATTTATGCATTTTGTACTTTTACAGTAAAACCTCCTTAATCCGGCATTCTATAGTACGGAATTGTCTATAATCCGACATCAATGGCAACAGACACAAATTATAGAATTGCCTTTACAACGACCATTGTACAGTAGTGAGTAATTCGACAGCTACCGCGTCACTCAGGAGCCACAAAACGCCACGCTCTGAGTGGTAAACATAAGTGGGCTAATCATCGTAACTCCTCGGCAAATCTCGAGTCCACTCGTCTCCCGGCATGCACTTCACTCTTCACTCCTCATCTGTAGTACAGTGGAACGATGACGCCACACCATTTTTGTTGTTCAGTCAGAGGTTTTGTTTCTATCCTGAGTAATGCGCAGTTAAGTACTGTTCGTAAGTGAGTGAAGCTTATTTAATTTTATTTTACTTATTGTGTACTGAACTGTATTTACATACATACTGACAAGTGAGTGTGTTTTAGTGTAAACAATTGTGGACACTCTAATGTTGAAAACCGTTTTATACCCATATAGAGGTTTTTAAAAGTAAAATTCTAAATTGTGAGACCAATAATAATGTATTTGTTGTATCTTGTATTGTATTTGTCATAATGATCCATCCTTTGATTTACTTGCAAATATTATGATGGTAAAATTATATGGTATGTATGTTGTCTATAGACTGTTTGTTAAAATATTAAAATTTTCAAAGTGTCTACCTAACTACCTTGCCAACATGTAAAGTCCAGTTAAGATGTTCATCAATACCTTGAATAGTTTTAAAATTAATTTGCCGTAAAACTATTGTCACGTAGTGTCAGCGCTAAATGTCAATCGTTTTAAAATACATATCAATTTAAAATCACTGTATTTACTAACAAATAAAAACCCAACGTACCATTATAATTGATATTTTAAGGATTACAGCACTGCACATCAATAAATTTTTCACAAGTCAAGAAAATTTTGTTTGAGGAAATTGATAAGAACTTCTTTCTTATAAAGTTAAAATTCTGATATTTATAGAAAACATTTTTGTTAATGAGGTATCAAAATGTGAATTCGAATTAATAACAGATATTTGAGTGGTAAAAATGTAAAGTTGATGCACAGTAAAAGTAGAACAAATTCTGGTACTTTTTATTTCAACTAAGATAAAAATTATCAAAACTCAAAATAATATTTTAAAATGAATATATCTTAATGTAAAATTAAGAGGAAAACAATGGCGTGACTTTATATTTCACAGGTCTCTTAGTTTCTAAGGCTACGCCCTTCAACTTGGATACATATAATTTTTGTGCCGACATTAATAGTTTGGTTGTACTTTTAAGCAGTACAATTCAAATAACCTGTACAACGTTGATTAAAATATGTAAGATGACACTAACACTTGCTCAAACTCAGCACACTTGTTCCTGAGTACTCCCTCGGCTATCTCACGGCGGTGGGCTATCCTGGTGGCACTGAGGTCCAACACCTGCTCCATGTCCTTGGGCCACAGGAACACTCGACAGTTCAGCTGTATGTCCTCCTCTGAACAAAAGATATCGGAATGTTGTTTCATTATACAGTGTTCCAAAAGTGTATTATACGGTTGAATATTGTTATGACTGTTACAGATAAAGGTACAAAAGTTTGCACATTATTCCTGGACATAAAAAGCTATTTTACCATGTACAGTATTCAGTGATCCACTTTTGTAGGGAGACCGCCCACTAGGAGTCAGAGGGAGATCTTAAATGTAAGCATATGACAATGGGGACACCATTTTAAAGGTCTTAACTATTCATTATTCATCTCTAAGATGCCGATTGTAGAGATATGGGCAAATATGAGGGGTAAATGAGTGTAGATGAATGAGTGTAGTCAATGTTACTATCTGAGTTCGACTTAGCTCAGAAAGGACTATTTATTAATAGCCCATTAGCCAGCAAAACTATGGGATCTACAGCTTTACGTGGAATCCAAACCACGTAGTGTTGGTCTGATTTTCAGCTAACTGAAAAGTCTGACACTCAGTTCTCTCCCTACACAACATTTGAACTCTGACTACCATCCAACATGGACACTCCAGACTTCTCTAGTAGTGTCTATGTCGAATTAATAGTAGAACATCATGCTGCAAATTAGATCTCAAAAGGTTAATCCTAAACAAAATGGCGGTGAACGAAAGTTTCAATATTGATTTTATGTGCAAGTTCAGAATGGCTTAATTCTATTGTATCCATGTCACATGAAGCTACAATAGAATGAATACTTCACAATGAAGCTACAAAAGTCAATGAACACTTCACATATGATTATTGAACATAAACACCTACTTTAAGATGTAATCTGTGTCCTGCTATTCTTCTATGGGAACTGTCTACGAGGAGTCAGTAAAAAAGTTTTAATATAGTAGGTTTATATGCACATCATTATAAAGAGCTGATCAAGCATAGGAGAATGCAGCAAACCGCACTTCAAAAGCTTTATTCGTCACAAAACAATGGCAGTTTAAAATCTTGCACGCCAGATCAGTATTGAACATTTCGAGCGCCGGCATTTTGTTTAGGATTAACCTTTTGAGGTCTGTTTGCGGCATGATGTTCTACTAGTTAAGACCTTTAAAATGGTATGCACATCGACATATGGTTACATTTAAGATTTCCTTCCGACCCCTTGTGGGCCGTCTCCCTACGAAAGTAGTGGATCACTGAATACATGGTAAAATTAATTTTATGTCCAAGAGCAATGTGCAAAGTTTTGTACCTTCATCTGTAATGGTCCAAACAATATTCAACCGTTCCAGGACTTTTTGGACACATTATATTTATATATATAAAAGCACAATGATTATCAACTGAAAATAACTGATTAATTGATTGAACAGTAGTTCAAACTACTGTTACTCAGTTATTACGAAAATTGTTTATTTGGTTAGAAAAAGAAAAATCTGAGAGGCAAGTAAAATTATTTTCTTCTTCAGATTGAGTAGTAGTTTGTTTTGTTGTCAATTATCCTTAATTAATCTTAAAAATTGCATTCACTGACAAAAACAAGTTAATCCAACTATCGCTACCAACTTAAATGTGTTCTGCACTATATTGAAACATGACAGTTCCAGTTAACTCATCACAGCCGATCGCCCGACAGTTCCCTTAGATGTGCTTCGGATGTCCTAAGGTATATATATTTTAATTTGTTTATCTCTAATATGGTTTAAAACTTTGCCGTGTAGTTTAATTTTTATATACTGTGCGCCTATATGATTTTAAACAATGTATTTTCAAACAGGCAAACTAAATTGTCACACGCAGTCCCTAACAAAAGGGGAAGCAAACAATTAAGAACTTTTTGGAACATAACTAGTTATACTATAGTTCTTAAATACTTTTACATGATTATTCTTCCAAAATAGAAGTCGTGGACTAAATATTATATTTGGAAAAAATATTGTTGGTATTGTTTAGCTAGATCAATAGTTCTTACACTTCTTTCTGACGTTCGCTTAATAATTCCATGATTTCGATCACCTTCAAAAGCTAGCACCAATACTACTGATCCAATATTATTTATAATTAAATTTCTCTGATCAATTTTAAAATTATTTTATGATTATTTTCAACAATTATTAATATGAGTCTGACATTTTGTTTAACTCCTGCCCTGTTTTAAAATTTGGTAAAAAGTTGATTTACGATCTGAACACCTGATTTCTATATGAAATTTTCACAGGTGATATTTATTTACCTTGGCATTAGAATAAATTCACCTGAATCTGGTTTAAAACAAAAAAACCAAAGTGACTCATAAGCACTTAAAATAATTGCAGCCCCAGATTACATTTAAAGCAAATACTTTAAAAATAAAAATATTAATAATTGAAATCTGACAATTTGCTTTCGTTCTATTAAATTTGTACACCTAATATGTACAATAATGATGCGCAAATAAAATTAGCTATCAATAAAAGTAGAATAGTTTTAATAAAACATTCATACTTTCATAATAAATTATAACTTCAATACCACAAATCTTAGGGGGACTGAAAAATATTCATGATAGCGAGATTCATGGTTGTGAGGTTAAAACTGACAAAATTCATAGTTTAGAGGTTCGCTTTCATATACTGAACTGAAAACCAATAGTTTACTGTAAGTATAATTAATTCATTAATTACTACAGTAAATAATTACTTTCCTCCTAAATTCAACTTGTAAAGGCAGTACACTTAATTTTCTTCTCACCATGAGAAACATTAACCATTTTGTCGATCACACAGAATGGTACCAATTACACAATAGAATCAAACTAAACTGAACTAAATCTGTACTGTCTAATGCCACCTAAAATTGTCCTAAAGTCAAACAAATGGAAGTTAAGTTTTCCTGTTTCAACAAGAATGAATTTGAAATACAAATTTGTTTTACTGAAGTTTTGACTCTGGGAATTCATCTTATAAAGGTAAAATTATTGGTATAGAGGTGTTTGTGCCATAAGGGTTTCCAGTTGTTTTGAACTCTGTTTTATTGAAGTTTGTGCTATCAAGGTTCCATTGTGCTATTCTACAAAATATAAACTATATACAAAACAACCAAACAAATCTTAAAATATGATTACATACGCAAGAGCAGTGTGTGACTGAGCAAGAACATGACGTAGTCAGCTGTAGTTAATAGTTGGGTTTTTAGGTCAAACATTGTGGCGTCTCGGCTCTCATTGATGAAGTTGGTAAGTTCCACAAGCTCAGCTGTAGTCTCGGGGACTTGACTTACTCTGGCTGCCATTTCCTCAAATGTAGAAGCAATTCTGTACAACACATCAGGACATCTTATTAACAGAAAATTTTTGCACACAGTTCCAACTGTGTATGTAAATGATATTTGAACAAACAAGTCAGGTACATGGCTTGAAATTGCAGATTTATTTAAATAGCCGTGAGGCATGTATCTGTTTGATTAGTTGGTGGACCCATGATACAGTATCCATTGGTTAGGTGGGTTGGCTCCATACAGTATATGTCTGTTTGATGAGTGGTTTGGGCTATGAGGCACGTGTCTGTTGGGCGGGTGTGGGCTCCATACGACATGTCCGTTTGATTGTGGGTGGTTGCTATGGGACATGTTCCATTGAATAGACACCTATAAAATTATTAGAATGTAACGGAGCAACAGTAACAATTAAAAACAATAACAAAGGTGCGCACCTCATCCAAAAAAGAGGTGAGGATGCATGGCGCAACCATATGAATGTGTGGCAAGTCAAATAGAAGCCAATTTCTGCTGTTAAACGCAGGGATCCTAAAAGAGGGAGTCTCCTGGCTGACAGCATCACCTGATGTAAGTTTGAAAGGAACTAATGTAAAGTCAGGGATAGAGTGAAAGTTTCAAGAGCTTAGTGAAGTGGAAACGAGTTCAGAACTGAATTCATCAAACTTATTAACTCGTCGAACTGTGATTGACTTTTTTTACAGAATGCTTCATGGCCCACTGGTTAAGTAGAGGCTGTTGGTCTATGTTGGTGGCGCAGTGCTGTAACTCAGCTACTTGGGGACAAAGTGTTTGGGAGATTGTAGGCGATAGGTTCCATGCTCGGTTCTCTTAATACCGACACGGCGTCCGCTCAATGGTTTTCATCAATATAGACACTACTAGAGAAGTCTGGAGTGTCTATATTGAATAATATATATATTGGTAGTCGAGGTTCGGATGTTGTGTAGAGAAGAGAACTAAGTGTCAAACTTGTCAGTTAGCTGAAAATCAGACCAACACTACGTGGTTCGGATTCCACGTAAAGCTGTAGGTCCCATAGTTGCCCTGGCTATTGGGCTATTAATAAATAGTCCTCTCTGAGCTAAGTCAAACTCAGATAGTAACAATGACTACACTCATCACACTCATTCATGCCTCATATTCGCCCATATCTCTACGATCGGCGTCTTAGAGATGAATAATGAATAATGAATGAATATGAGTTTCAGAATATACCTTTTATTGAAGAGATCCATTTATTTGCTCATACTTTAGAATATGTGTGATCCAGTGGTCAGACGTGCTTGCATTGTAAACAGGCTTCACAAACTATATTTGTTCAACAACTATAATGGCTAGTTACTAAGGATGCTGAAAGCAGCATATAATTTGTAACTATGTAACTAAACTCATACTCAGCCAGTTAAGCCCCATTTCTCAAGTGTTGCATGTTTGAGCCTGAGGGTTGTTTCGGACACTTGAGAGATCAACTGGTCGGTGACATGGCCAATAAGTGGTTAAACAAAATATTTATAGATTAGAATCCCGTACTCATAACATAAAGTACAAGTAGTAAAATAAAAATATTGAAACTTATATACTTAAATGTTAAATAACGTAAACAGGTTAAATGCATTACACATCCCAGCTTTAGCTGAGTAAATCTTATTCCTTTACTGAAGGAATTCCTAATTTTAACTCAAATTTCCAAGGACGATTTAATGTATTCCGCTACGTATTTCATGCACCAATTCTACACTTATCCTGCGTTTGCAACAACATGATTAATTTTATGCTAAATATTAGTGCAGCATACAAGTAAACTGTTTTATGCATACCTACGATTGTGAGCTCGGTTGACACCAACAAAATAGTTAACAATCTGTTTACGCAAGATTGTCACCAGATTGCTAAGGGTATCGTTGACCAGAGCGCAGTCCAGGTTTATCAGGTTAAGTGGGATGTCACGCCTCATCAGGTTTATCTCATCCCGCAGCGCCTCATACATCTCAATCCGTTTTGTAAAATCCTTTTTGACAGTACAATAAAATCCATTAATTGTTTGTCATATTTAATATTGATATGTAATACTTGCTAAGATTTTCAAAGTTTTATTTTCTAACGTTACTACTGTAAACTGAAACAAATAAATTATTATAGTCATAAGGTTTAATAATTTCACATTAGAAGTGGTTCAGTACCATTCAAATAGATAAAAAAAATCGATGAGGTTTTTACGTGTTCCAGACTTAACGTCTTTAGGTTTTAATAAATAGAATTAGCTTAAAAGAAAACGTTGTCACATGATATTTAAAATTTTTATTTGAAAAAAGATACTTCAAGATATACAAAAAACGTTAAATGTTAGGCTGAAATGAGAAATTTATAAAATGTTAGAGCATTACTTTATAACATCAATATAAATATTACAAAAAAGAAAAAAAACTGCTTGCACAATGTTTTATTCTATAACCTCCATTTATGTTGCTCTAACAAGTGTGAGAAATAGACAATTAAAATTACAAAGTAAGACATGTAACTAATAATTATCAACAAAATATCCTCAGTTTTACAACAGTTACATAGATAACGATCAGGTTATCACCAGACTGCAGTTGTTTCCTATTGATTAAAGTCAGCTGATTTTACTGCCATAATAAATATCGTTAAATACACTGCATTGAATATAACCTTACAAATTAGTTGAAAGTAACTGTGAAAATGTCATACGTCAAAATGATTTAATATAAAAAGTTTGAACAGTAATTTTGTTTAAGTTTGAGCATTAAGGCTTAGAATAATTTTGTCACACCCTAGCCTCTGACCTCTACCTGGTGTTGACTTTGGAACTACTTGCAATTCCGTCGACTAAGAACGATTGTAGTCTGTCCGTCAGTCCCCAAACTACTGTGTGTTTTTTAAAAGTTGTGGCAATTGCAGCAACAGCTTTTGTAATTGCCTGTTGTTGCATTTTGCAATAGCTGACGCTCGCATTTTACAGTTGAATATTACTTCACTTGAAAACATTTCACGCTTATATTTTTAAACATATGTATCTCAAATTTTAACATACTTTTTGGAGAAGTGTGACTAGTGGCCCCCTGATAAGATTTTTTAAAACTGTTTTAGTTTATATTTGAAAAACATATGAAATCAGCACAATAGTTATTGGTAGATAAAAAATTAATAAAAAGATAGTTAAAATCTGATTTCAGGGGACTCTACACCATAGTGTTCTCTTTCAGAAAGTTGTACATTCATAAATAAAGCTGTAATCTTTAATTTAACATTGGCCTTATAGAGAATCAAATATGATATGGCAGAATGTATAGCAGACTCTTGAGCCTGGCTGTACACACTTTTGTATCTGGCACTGGCCAGTTATAAGATTGAATATGGAACACATTATCAAACTAACAACTAATAATACCTAGAACACAAGTTGTTACAACTCTTAATACAATAGTGCATTTCATTTAAAATAATTTAAAATAATCCATAAAATAAAAAGTAAAAATCAACATTATTTGCTACCTTTAAGTAAGGAAATGGCTCTGTTGTGAAAAACGTGTCTAGTGAGTTCTGAGCTTCTCCTGACAGAATGTAAAGATAGTCATTGTAGATTTCAAGAAATTTTTGGGGTCCAGGAGTGTTGGTGTCAAATGCTTGCAGCGCTTCAGAAATAATGGCTTCTATTTCCTCTTCTTCAGGCTTCACACAGAGTAGATACTCGTTGCTATTTAATCCTATGCATATTTCATTAATCATGCTTAAATTATTTAGATATTTCTTTTATACAGAATTTTATTTGGTAAGAATAAATATTGACTACAATGTTTTAAATCTGTGGTTACATTTTAATTTTGTGGAAAATGTTAAAATAACTTATTACAAAAACATGTTCTGTTCTTTGTGTGAATATTTGTTCATTCAATGTATGTATAATTATGTACTTCATATGACCAATTTATGTTGATATCAAGGTAATAATAATGGGAATAGCCACAATTATTTATTTTTCATGCGGAAAGCTCGAAAAATATGTGCAAAAATATGCAGGTTGGACAAGTATATAGCCGACTAGAGAGGCTATGCTTTCCAGGCATGCCTCTCAAGGTGTTGTGCACGCCGATGTAAAGAGGTCCATTTTTCGAGCTTACCCAGTAACCAACCACACTTGCTTGAAAGCATTCCGCAGTAATTGTCTACAACTTGAACTTGATTGTGATACAACTTAAACCTTTGAATTAAATTGTGCAAAATATGTAGTGTAAAAATAATATTAATGAAATCCAGAACTGTCCATGTCTTTTACATAACAAACAGCCACAAGAACTGAATACATGTAGCTCTTGGTGACAAGATAATTCAAACAAGAAGGTTATTAAACTAATAATAATTGGTTATTATAAATTAAAGATTAGTTATTGTGCAAATAATCGGCTAAATAAAAATTTAACAACCTCTAAACTATAAAAACACAAGTCATATGCAACAAGCATAGTAATAATTCATGCCGTAAAGGTGAACATTGTGTTGAACAAAGTATATTCTCTAACAAAGAGGACAAAATCTAACAATCACAAGTGCAACAATATATTTTGGCAAAGAGTACCATATTACGATTTATGTATATCAAGTTAGAGTGTTGGCTTTTAAATTAACACTTTAAGACTTTAGGAGTTTTTACATTTTACAGGACAAGCGAATGTTTTACAGCATGAAAATACAGTGATGCCAATGTCTGTTGCCAATTTTGTTTTACTTGAAATCAAGCAAAGTCTGTGTGTGAAATGTGGCTGTCAAGGAAATTGCTAGATACAATGCAATATATAATCTACAATCAAAATCATACATTATAAACTATTATAAAAAAAGGAAACAATAAAACTGGATGTCTCAGCTTGAACACATACTTATTAGAGACAAAAGTCTAGCAGTGCACTACAGAGATCTATGTCTCTAGTGAAAACGTGGCCAGAGAGACAGCAGGGTATGGGTTTGAATCCCAGTTGAGGCACAAAAAGGTGATGGTGCAATAGTATTAGTACCGTCCTTCCGCGGGAACAGGACTATTAGAACCGATGTACCTCGAGCTCTTGATTAGAAAACAGTGTAGTGAAAGAAAAGCGATTGGAGGGTACTAATGTAATGTTGTAATATAATAAACATCACCAGTCACCACACCAGTTATGCTAATTTTTAACTTCAATTGACTTAGTTGCCTTTATTTTTTTTTAATTTTAATTAAGTCGGCAATGGATTGAATGTAGTTTCATACATATTAAAGCAGAAAATATAAAATATTTAAATTTAGAAAAGTTATTGAAAGAGAATTGAACATTAAACTGACTTCCTCCTTATATGAACAAACAACTTAAAAACATCTTACATCCTGCCACTGAGAGACCTTTCAATACACAACGTGTACAGGCAATTTGAATTATGTCCATCAATGATAGGTGGTTAACTTCCTCTAAACATTCCAAAATTTAAATGAGAAACGAAATGTGTCAGTGGTAAATTTGTCTTTATTTGTTAATTTTAACTGTTTTGTTGTTAATTATTTTTGCTGTTATTATATAATAAAAAACTCACCAGTTCTTTTAATCACAGGAAATTTTTATTTTAAGAATAAAGCTGCACAATTTATTTTGGCTGAAGAACGTACCGTTCCTAACACACTGGTAGGCCTTTTATTGTTTCTAAAATATATCTTACACCAGGAGTAGGCAACTTTTTTACAACTTGCCAGAGCTATATTTAAAACCTGGTATAGCTACAGGGGCTACACATTATCGGTTTTATTACGCACATATCGTATAAATTAATGAATGACATTAAAGTATAACATGTTTTACAATTCATCAGTATATTTATATCTGTTATTTAATTTATTAATACAAACTCTTAATGTATGTAATTAGTTTGTGGATTTAATATACGAGACTTTACGTGTACAGACAAAACTTTTGTTGATCAATTCAGATTTATATTTATCGGCATGTCAAGCAGGCCGCATGGAATCCTTTATCAGGCCGCGGGTTGCCGGTCCCTGTCTTACACAAAATAAAATAGAAAATAACTTGCCTGGGAACAGGTAATGTTCCAGTTTCGGAATGTCCTGGTTGACTTTGATAATACCTAGAAAAGTTTCTGTGACCTGTGTCCGTAGAGAGGGGAATGGCGGCTGAAAGTGCAGATTTGTTGAGAAATCCTTAGGAATAACCATAACTGTCACCAACGGCCGTTGGACAAACATCAGATCCTCATACTGCTCAGAGATTGTATTCCCATTCTGTCAAAACAAACAGTTGTCTTTTTTGGTCAAAACAAACAGGTGGTTTTTTACAATTGGCAATATACTGAAATAGTTTGAATTAACGATCATCATTTATGTAGTACAGCATATTTATATCAAGCAAGTTTTGAATATTCAAATCTAGCGTCTTTTCTATATAACACAATTAAAAATATGTGTTAAGAGGAGCTTGGAAATGATATTTATAACATAACATATAAAACAATGAAAAACATGTACAGGATGATTACAGAAGTGTAGCCTCAGTGGTTGGGGAACTATAGCTGCTGCTTAACCATAGTTGGGGAACCTGCTCTTTAACAGTCGAAATCTACTTCAACCTAACCTAACTTATTATAACCTAATTTAATTTGAAAGTAGTTTATTTATATTAAATATACATATTAAAATGAAATGTAAATTGTCTTTATTTCCTGAGGCAATATTAGGACTAGACAGTGCTCTCTGCCCCCTAACCTACAAATGGCATTATATTATAGTTACAAATGGTGTTTACAAGGACAGAAGCAGTCCCTTTAACAAGACTCCATACATAGAGTACGGTTGGGGAAGAGGTTATTTCACAACATATGGCAACAACTAGGCCACCCAACAGAAGATTCTCTAGACCATAGCAACCAATACAATCAATTATGCACAATCAACAACCTATGGTTTGTGCAGCCTCCTGAATTATACTTTCTTTGTTAGATAAAATCCATCCATCCATATCCGTTCCCGTTCCAGATTAGTCCTGGGTCGGGGTATCAGCCAGCCTCCGCCATCTACTTCTGTCTTCCCACAGCTTCTCCTCGCAAATCGTGTTCCATTGTGCTCCTCTCCTTCCTATGTCCCCAATCACATCATCTTTCCATCTCACTCTCGGTCGTCCTCTTGGTCTTCTCCCAACAATGGCCAATTCTTCCATTCTCCTTGGCACTCTAGACGCATCCATCCTTTTCACGTGTCCAAGCCATTTGATCCTAGATCTTTCTATTCTCACCCTTAAGCTTTCATTGACCAAACCTTCCCTTATCTCCTCATTCCGGATTCTGTCACGCCTACTTCTTCCTTTAATTGCCCTCAGGAAAGCCATCTCGCCCGCCTGTATTCTACTCCACTCTTTCTCTGTCATTTTCCACGTCTCTGCTGCATACGTGAGAGCGGGCCTATAATACGTTTTGTACATGACGGTTTTAGCAGTCCTTGGCACTTTCCTATCCCACAACAGGTGTTTAACACTTCGGTAAAAACGTGCCCCCTTCTCCAATCTAGCAGTAATCTCTCTATCAAGCCTGCCGTCACTCGTCATTACTAACGTTAGATAAAATACGGGCTTTAAACTTCCTTTTTTATAATTTTCTTAACAATTCAAAACAAATAAATTGATTTGACAGTAAACCTTCCCTTGAGGGTTTTTTCAATAAAACCTACCATAACAGTAACTGACCTTGTACTTGGTGATTAGACGAAGGAAGTGTTCAAGTGACTTCATGACCAATGAGCGAAGTTGACGTGACAAGAGTGCGTTGGCACAAGCAAACAGCCGCTCAATGAGTAACAGCGGTACTTTCTTCTGCTTCGGCACTAGGTGTTTCCATGATTCTCGGTAAGCCAACACTATCTCAGCACACTCCACCAGCCACCTTACACAAAATTGTATCAATATACCATAATCCGGTTATAACAGCAAGATTTTAAACCATGACCAGTTACAAAATTACACTCTTTGTAACTTATTTTACAAAGGAATTATAA
This sequence comes from Stictocephala bisonia, assembly GCA_035578905.1. Classification (NCBI taxonomy): domain Eukaryota; kingdom Metazoa; phylum Arthropoda; class Insecta; order Hemiptera; family Membracidae; genus Stictocephala; species Stictocephala bisonia. Next base: position 78,795 of record JAQJVL010000026.1, on the reverse strand, counting down.
ATTACAAAAATCTGTAATTTATTACACCAGTTAACGAAGTTACACTCTTACATAATTTTTTTTGTTAAGAGTTAATTATTAATTCAAATTAATTTGTTGTTAAAGCTTCCTGAGCTGATATACATGACTCTTAAATTAAATTCATTCTCAGGTACTATCATATTATTGTTAACCATCCAGTAATACTTCATACTAAGAGTTATTATTAGTATTTGATACAGTTTTATGACTTATTACGCATCTCCACTAGTTCATCTTCAGGCACAATCTTATCCAAGCTATTCTACAATCAGAAAGAATATTAAGATTACGCTACCTTTGCTATGAAAACAAATAAGCCAATAAATAACCAGTGCTGAAAATACTAAGTATACATTATTGGTAACAGCATATGACCAATACTACTTCATACTAGGAAAAGTACAAATTAATATTAAGAATGATAATCATATTGACCCTGGATTGAAAATAATATATAATTGAGAAAATATATACCTTGTTCAATCACTTTATTTCATATACACGACATGTTTCGATCCTTAGATCATCTTCAGGTGTAAAATGTAACAAATCTTGAAGGTAATAATAAAATTTAAATTAATTAAAAGTTAACAAATTGAAAATACATAAAAACTGTTTTGGTTAGTCTAATTGTTAATAGTTAATAGTTAATAGTTAATAGTTAATCTAATCTAACAATTAGACTAACCAAAACAGTTTTTATGTATTTTCAATTTGTTAACTTTTAATTAATTTAAATTTTATTATTACCTTCAAGATTTGTTACATTTTACACCTGAAGATGATCTAAGGATCGAAACATGTCGTGTATATGAAATAAAGTGATTGAACAAGGTATATATTTTCTCAATTATATAATATTAAGAATATTAATATGAATAAATAAACTCATTTTATAACCATACAGGGTGTCCCGTAAGTTACCAGCCAAACTTCTGGAGGTCATTCCTTGGGTTAAAACAAACAAAAAATTTCATATGTACAAATCGTCTATCTCGCTCCATTATCCGGCTATCTGTCTGTATATGTATATTACTAAAACCTTAATATCTCTAAATTTATTTAAGATAAAATCATGAAAATGTTTATGAATGTTGATTTTCATAGTGTTTATATGCTATTTAAATTTCATTTTTTTACAATAATGTTTTCCAAAATGGCGGCCATTTTAAATTTTTAAAGCCAAATATCTTAATAAACTTAAATTATACTAAAACCTTTAAGTTACAAAAAAGTTTAAGAATCTATTTCTACAAATAACTGTATAAAAAGTTTTAAGATTGAACAACTATTAACTGAGAAATTACAATTTTTATTAAATAAAAATACACTTGATATTAATAAAATTGGAAACTTTAGTATAGTGACATTTATTTATGATATTTATTTATTTTACTAAAGTAAGTTAATTTATTTAGTAAAGTAGCGTTAATTTTTAGTGTTCAAACGTATACATTTAATAGGGCTCTAAAGGGAAAGAAAATATAGAAGTCATGCGACACTGGCGATAGAAGTTGGAACTACGTCCAGTTTAATCCGCCGGACGAAGTGCAATATAGTCCCAAGAATCATTTCCTGTATAGTAGGTTTTCGTAGTATTTTCAACCGGAAACCCCAATTACCCCTTCCTCCCGTCTGCCATCTCCTCAGGTGGCTACACGCCCGACCTTCTCTGTCTGACTTCTGAATGTATGTTGAGCCGAAAGGCCAATTCTTTTCAACAATTGTCAATTTTTCAGTCAGTACCGGTTTTGATGCTGTATTTTATTTCTTAACATTTTTTATATCATTTTGTTTTTATAAAAAATAGTAATATTTTACTATAGTTTTTATTAGTTTTTATTTACAAAAAAAAAAAAAAGTAATATTTGTTTAGAAAAGTAGACTTTTACAGCGAAATCAATTTATTCACTGATCAAATAGGGGGGTCTACTAAAATATTGAATTTCTACTTGAAACGTTTTCCAAAATCATAATTCTTGTTCAAATCTTGTTATTCTCAAAACGGTTAAAATTTAACATATTTAGGCATAGGCTTACCATACTTATATTCTACAATTGAAGAGTTTGATTTATAAACATAAAGATACGCTTTACTAAAAACTAAGTAAATTACGTTACAAAGAATGGTTTTTGTAAATATTTCTTAAAGCTCTTGGATTGTGATCTAAATATTGGTTTTTATGTGGTTAAATATTTAATAAAAGGCATTAATTGGCAAATAAATTTCTATTTCGTATCTTTTTATGTTCAGTTAAAGATTAAAACAACATACGCCTAAAGCATTAAAGGATACGCTTTACTGAAAACTAATAAATCACGTTAAAAAGTAATGGTAAAAAATACCAACTGTCTATTTATTTTACGTTTTATAGTTTTGTACGGTTTATTAATTATTTTTATAAAATAAAAAATGATTTCACATAAACTATCATAGTTTTATGGCAGTTACAACAAAACACACTAATTTCCAAACATTAAAAAATAATTGAAATGTGGCCACTTTTTTTATTTGCTTCTGAAGTATGCTGAATGAATTACTACAATACGGAAAATGACACTACGGGGACAATTTGGTTTCAAAAAGCGAACATTTTGTTACAACAAAGATTTTCGCGGACAGAGACGAAAACCGAAGCGAACCGTATGAATGATATCAATTATAATTAAAATAATATATTATAATCTTGCTCAATTTTCCCATTGCCATGAGAAAAGCAATTATTTTACTTCGACAACAGTTCTTACACAATTACTTTTCAAAGATTTTAGTTTTACTGATAAATATTTCACAGTATTTTAGAAGTGATAAATTTAATATGATTCAATTAGGCATACACAAATTACTAAGTATGACGATTTTTTTTAAACACGACTGTTAAAAATAACCAACAATTTAAAACAGAGAAACTGCTGTGAGCGTATATCAATTTCGAACAAATAACTTTAGACGTTCAAAGCAGATTGGGCTCACCTGCCTGACAGTAGTTTGGCCTCAAAAACATGTATGTTCGGGGTAGTTTAGACTTACTTAGTCTATCAGTTTGACCTCAGCAATTCACACAGTACTTTGGTCTCAGTTTTTTATATGAGTAAAGTAGTTTGTAGTACCGCGCAAAGCAGTTTTTACGCTCCACTGAAAATACGGAGGGCTACTAAATTATTGAACTTCTAATCAAAGCTTACTGTAAAATCACGGGTTTTGACAAAATTTGACTCCTAAAACGTATGAAATTTAAAATTGATTTATATACCACACTTATTATACCCAACAATTGAAGAGTTTGATATAAAAGTGGGGCTAGGTACGCTTAAAGAACTGAGGACAACTATAAATAATGTATTTTACTAAATAGCTGTAACAAGTGTTTCGCACCCTAACAATTTGCTTTACGTGGTTTATAATTCAATAAAATGCCAAACATTTAAAAATAACAATGTATTTTGTACAGTCAATTGAAGAATAAAACAAAATAATGCTAAATGAACCATACAAAAATATTTTGATGTTAAAGTAGAATAATATATCCAACTGTCTATTAAACTGTAGTTTGGTTAATATTTATTGTACGGTTTTTACAATTATTTTTAACTAAATAACATATCATTTAACATATTATGTATTGTACAAAGGTAGTGTAAGTACTGTAGCACATACAATAATAAGTTTTCTTACTAAGACAATTCCAACATATAAGTAAAAAAGCATGACAATTGAAGTAAAACTATATAACAACAAATTCTTAAGGCAACTAATTACCTCAAAACTACAGTAATTAAAAAAAATAATTGCATTGTTAATACTACACAGAACATAGTTTACTGAAGTACAACTTAAAACATAGTTAACTGAAGTACAACTTAAAACATAGTTAACTGAAGTACAACTTATAATAATACAACAAACATATTGAAAATAAAGTAACCCCTAAATATTTTCTTAAATACCATATAAATCAGTGACAGGGGAAATAGTAGCTCAGCAGCCATCTAATTAGTTCCTATGTGTAGGTTTGTTATAGTTAATTTTGTAGTAGTTAATTAATTCCTAATATTGGAATAGTTAATTACAAAAATAATATAAAAATGCATAACAAATAAAAATAAATAACAACTGTGTACAACAATTTTACAAGCCAACTAATTTACTAAAACTAGACGAGCTGGTTGAAAACATGTAATTAATTGAATAGATAGTATGATACATGAACGTAGTACATCTTGTAAAAATGTGGCAAACATATTAAAAACTTTTTTTATAAATGTTCACAAATTACCAATAAAAACATTTTATTACTTTGACATTTTTATAGCCAAGTCCATTACGATGACTACCCAAGTTGATCAGTGTGACTGCCACAAGTTGATCACGAGCTCCCAAATTAGGTCAGTGGATACTCAAGTAATTGAACATGCATTAAATTAATACAAAACCAAACCGATCAGAACATCTTATTTCAGCAATATAATAATAGTTGAACAATTTTACTTCAATACACAAGTAACGTAAAAAATGCAAATTTCATACAGTATAATAGGGTCTACTTATACTGTATTGATAAAAAATAAGTGCAATATGTAGGCTACGAATGTTAAGGTGATCGATTTCGGTAAACTTAAGCTTACTTTAATCGATCACCGTTATATTTGTTCAGTTTATATTAATATTGTATTAAATTCATCTACCAACACATACTATGCTAATTAAGAAAACTTTTGAAGTTATACTTCTTTGCGCCCGTTAGACACTTTGGGATGGGATGTTGGTCGAGAAACCGCGTCACGCTGAAAAGTAAGAACAAATTATTAAGAACTATCGATTAATCGATTGTTAATCGAAGAAATTTAATCGAAGAAATTACTGATAATGATAATATAGGTGTATAATATAATAATGAAGTCACGTATAATATATTGAAGATAAATATATTGAATAATATTGAAAAATGTCTTATATTTCATTTATATATCCTGTCTGTTTATGTGCGTGAGTGGGTGTATGAGAATGGCCAAAGAAGTATAACTTCCACCGTGTGGTCCGACGCACACCCAATTTTTTTAAATTAGTATTTTATTAATTCTCTTCGCATTGCACAATGTTTAAATATCACTTATGTCAAGTTTTATCGTCCTAAGTCTTCTCAATGGCTGTTCAACGGAATACATCGGGAGTGGTACGAGGTTCCCAAACACTACCTTGCCCCATGACTTCAAGTTCACAAAAGGATTGCCGCTCCGCCCCGCCCCGTCCCCCGGCTGTCATTTTTCTGTCCTTGTTACCGTTTAGGTAAAATATTTGCTTCAAAGTTACCTTCTTATAAAATTACAAATAAATGACCTAGCATTTGTTCTACCACAACATTAATGAACTATAATAAATTAATAGTTACGACTTAACATTACTGTATTTATATTTTTAAAATAAAACAAAGGCCAATAGTGACAGTGACTTATTATAGAATTACTTATTGCTTTGGTCAAGCCGGAATTATTGAATTAATATTTTAACTGTACGCATTCGTTAATGTAGTTTAAATGATTTATTTCATAAAAATGTTGTATATAGATGATTATTACAGTATTTTTCATGATATAATAAATATTGTGCACTGTCATTAGGAATAAAAATGTTATGCTTTACTTTGTAGTTAGATTATATCAGGAACCACATGGGAACGCACATTTTAATTTAAACTAAATAAGCCATTCAAAAGTAATTAGACTAACTCTAAGTAATCAGTCTGTAAAATAATACTGATATCAGTCGTCGTAGGCCTACATTGCATCCATCGATGTTAAATTAAATGAAGGAAGGTTTTTATGAATGAAGTAGTAAAATCCATCCGCGACTAAGAAGTTCGAGGTTTCGCCACTTGGATCTCACGAATCACCGCATATTTTGGCAATAAATTAACATGCAGGCATTTGCGCGGTCCAACATTGCGGCTAGAGATTTAAAGATATCGATCTAAAACCAAAACTAAATTGAAACCAGATACATTTCTGACTAAAATCGCTTTTTAAAATTTCGATAACAGCTCTAGTTTTATTTTGGCACTAGTTTGAATATTGGGTAACTTCAATAACCTATAAAATCGAAATGAAGGAGAATTCGGAAATTCTAAAAAGCGATTTGACTCAAAAATGTCTTTATCTTTAAATAGATGTTTCATTTATAATTTTACGACAGGAAATAAGGGCAGTATCTTGGACCGCGCAAAGCAGTTTTTACGCTTCTCAGCGCGGGGGTTTAGAGCCCTCTTAACTCAGGAAGTATGTTGGAACACAGGCATGTATAAAGTGCAATAAATTAATAAAACATGACGTTGAAGTGAAGTGTGCGGATTGTGATTCACTGTTTCACCCAGAATGCTGTAGCATAGGAGGAGAAGAGAATTATAAAAAATTAACTACAAGACAAAAAGGTTTGTGGAAGTGCGATCAATGTAAATCTGAAACTGCCTCTCTGAAAAGTGTCCGCTCAGACTCGTCCGAAGTACAAGAACAGGCTTCAGTACTTACAATGCTACAGACACTCACTAAGGAGATGAAGGAGAGTAAAAAGGAGACTAGGAAGAGATTTGATGGACTGGATAAATCCAGCGAAGGTATTTCCGAACCAATCGAAGTTTAGAGTTAAAATTAACACGCTGGAAGATGACAATGTCAAACTGAAGGAGCAGTGTGTTACTTTGGAAGCAAATCTTGGTCTTGTCAACCGAACAATTGAGGGAATGCGCCGAGAGATGCTGGAAGCACAGCAATATTCTAGACGAGACAATATAGAAATTAAAGGAATACCTGGGACACCTAAGGAGGACATTTACACAATTCTGGAGGGAATCTTCAGAGTGCTTCAGATTCCATTCAACAAGACAAATTTCTCCGTGGCTCATAGGATAGGCATATCCGGCAGGATTCCCCAACCAATCATCGCCAAGTTTGTCTCACGTCAGACGAGGGAGATGTGGATAAACGATGCCAGGGGAAGAGGATCGTCGCGTCTCATCTATCGCCGCACCTCGGTGACACTCCAGTGTACATCAACTGCCATAACAAGTATCAGCTGGGACTCGCCAAGGTGATGGTATGAGACAAAAAGCTGGTTGCCACTTGGACCAAGGATGAGGGGAGGATACTCGTAAAGAAGACGGAGGGAGGCAAGGCGTCTAGAGTATGGGTCGAGGAAGATTTGCAGAGACTTGTGAAAAACGTTTAGGTGAGAAATTTTCACACTGTATTTTGAAAAGCAATTTTGCTTTGTTTTTTCTTGTTTTCTTTATTGACTTGACACCAGTCCTTAAAAGCAAGATCTTATGTGTATTATTCGTTATATATTGTACATTTTATTACGTTGCCTAAATTAATGATTTAATACTAGTAGTTTAAATGTAAAGATGTGTCTTTAATGTAAAATAATTTGCATTTGTTGTTAAGCATATAAAATAACACTTTTTATTTACTAAAGATTTATAATTTCCAGAAAAAAGTTTAGATTTGGTTTCAGAAAGGTAGTACATTGTTTCTTGTAGACATCTTTTTATTATATATATATCTTTATTGATAAGGTAAATTAAAAGAAAAAAAATTCTTTTTTCAGTGATTTAATGGTTTTTTTCAAGTAGGAATAGGTCTTTATGTTATTAGGTTAAGAAAGGCTGTACATATTTAGATTGCATTGTTCGTTTTATTGTCTGAGCAATATTACGATACTATTCGTTTTAATAAATAAACACGGGGATTCTTTTTATTTCATAATTATTTTTTTTCTCTTTCTCTTTTAGACATTTAGCTAACTGTTGAGTTATATATTGTTCCTTTTCTTTCCTTCTGCATAAAATAACATAAATATAATTGTTTGACATACTGATAAGGATATAAAATAGAAGTAATGTTTCTTTATTATTTATCATGTCACAAATGTTTATTTTCTCTTTTATTTCATTCTGGAGAGAGAAAGAAGGGAGAAAGGAGGAAACAAAAAAAATTGTAATATGTAAAAAGTAAACTGATAGTACAATGAAATATAAGTACTGTGAATTATTATTTAATTATGGTTATTAAATGTTTTGTTTGTTTTATTTTTTAGGGCTTATTTTGATTTTCCATTACAAAAAAGTGACTTAACCACTACTTAGTGTCAATAAAAATATTAATTTTCCAGAACTACAATGACAAATGTTTACTGTATTCTAAAATAGTAGGTACTATAGTATAGTTGTTCAAGTTGATTGCTTTTTTTCTTAGTTCTTGCGTGTACTTCAGGGTTAATACTGTGGTATATCTCATTTATTTTAATTGTGTTTATTACAGTTTAATTGATCAAATTGTAAATCTACTGAATATATTATTATCATATGTTAAGCGATAGAAGAGAGAAAGCAAATTTAAGTTATCTTGTGCAGTATTTATAATGAAAGTGCTGTATAAATGGGTTTAGGCAGGGACTGAATGAGAGTGAATGGATATCGGAGTGACTGAATGGGTGAATGACTGTAGGAGTGTGTCGTGTGTAGAATGTAACGATTTGAGTGAGATGGAAAGGGATGCATGTAATAGTTTATTTAATGCCATTAGTTTTATACATATTAATATTAGAAGTTATGCAAAAACCAGACATAATAATTCTTACAGAGACTTGGTTGGAGAAGGAGATATTTATTTAACGGAGTTGGAGGGCTATGAATCTTATTGTAACTCACATAAAAGAACCAAAATGACGGTGTTATACGTTATATCAATAATAAATTTAATGTCAACATGTACATATTTATTTTTGTATGGAGCTTCTAGTCTTGTGATGGACATGGCGTTTGGCAGTGAGCGGTTTACTTTATTAGCGGTGTACAGAAGCCCTTCTTTAGATAGAGACCTTGAACGGTTCATAGATGACCTTGAACGATATTGTGGCGGTAGACCCAGAAACCGGACCCACTGGCTGATAGGAGATATCAATTGTTGCATAACTGAGAATAATAGATCTGCGTAAGCGGCCCGCTACCTGGACGTGTTGTACGGGGCAGTGTTTGTGTCCTGTGTCGATAAGCCGACCCGTCTCACATCCCACACCCAACACCTCATCAACCTCATTTTTTCCGATTACAAATACACAGATAAAATATCTTCTGCTGTAATAAAATCCAGTCTAACAGACCATTATATGGTTTTGGAAGGATGGAGGGTGTTAAGGCAACGTGGGTCCTCAGAAAACACGTATTATAGATATAACATAGATAAAAATAAAATAAGTACTTTAATTTCGGAAATAAATTGGGACCTTGTCGGTGAGTGTCAAGATGTCAATCAATCTGCACAGAGTTTGGTTGATAAAATAGCAGGAACAATATTAGCGGCAACTAGCAACATTAAAGTTTCAAACAAAAACATGCGTTTAAAACCATGGGTTACTGTAGGGTTGATAAATTATATAAGGAAAAGGGACCAGCTTAGTAGAAGAACTAAAAAGGAACTGTTCAACATTGAACTATTAAATCATTTCAGATCATACAGAAAAATTCTCAGCAATATTTTTAAAAGGGCCAAAGAATTATATTTCAAAGACAAGATAAAAGAAAATGCAAATAATCCAAAGAGATTATGGACATATTTAAGTGATATTGCAGGAAAAAAAATAAAAACCGGGATTTATTAAAACAGAACATTTTCAGTTACCAAATAATACACTAGATAAGAACATTGAAGTTGCGGACATGTTAAATGATTATTTTGTAAACGTGGGCGAGGAGTTAGCCACTACGTTTCCGGTTGGGGATTGTGTAGTGGATGATGCCGACACATGCGGCAGTCTCTGAGTTTAGGTTAGTTTCAGTCACAGAGCATGAGCTGGAGGTGTGTGTTAAGGAACTTAGAGGAGGGTCTGCGCAGGGTGTGAATAACATCACTGTGGACATTATTAAAGATAATTATGGACATTTAAAGGAACCACTATTAACGGTAGTTAATAACAGTATAGTTCAGGAAATCTTCACAGATTCCTTTAAAGTTGCGAAGGTCACACTTCTCCATGAAGGAGGAGAAAAAGGAAAGTGCCATAATTATAGGCCAATTTATCTATTAAGCGTCGTGGGTAAGATATTAGAGAAATGCGTCAAAACCCAGTTAACCAACTATTTATTCAAAAATAATTTAATATGTGAAAATCAATTCGGCTTTAGGAAAGATCGTAATTATATGGATTTAATTTTTCAATTAACTAATCAAATTCTTTCAAAATAAATAGAAGCAAACACATTATCACAATTTTTAATGATGTGGCTAACACTTTTGATTCTTTAGATAGACATTTTATTGCAAAAAATGAAATTATTAGGATTCAGGAGCAATGCCATAAATTGGTTCACAAGTTATTTAAAGGACAGGAAACAACTAGTTTAGTTAAAATAAATGGTACAAACAGCAAAATAAGGAAAATTAAGTACGGAGTTATTCAAGGAAGTACCCTAGGGCCGCTTTTATTTTTAATATACATAAACAATATCAGAAAAATTAATTTAGAAAAAGGTGAAATGTATTTGTATGCAGACGACACGGCGCTTTTATTTGAGGGTGATAGTTGGGAGGAGGCCTTTTGGCGCGCTGAGGATGGACTGCTCACTGTCAAGCATTGGTTTGACCAGAACCGGCTGACGGTTAATGTGGGAAAGACAAAATACAAGGGCTGCTTGCGACCCCGGACCCCTTGAGCTTAAGCTTCACTCTTGTGGAGCTCGAAATATGCAATGTGACTGTGAGTCCATAGAGAGTCGAGAGTTACAAGTACTTAGGAGTTATGTTTGATAAAAGGTTTACTTGGGCGACTCATGTCCGTTATACAAATAATAAATTAAGATGATGTTTCTACATGTTTAATGTTTTATCAAGAATTATAGATATTGATTTACTAAGAACCGTCTATTTTGCATACATTCAATCTATATTGCAGTACGGAATAATTGCTTGGGGTAGGGCTTACACATCACACCTTCATCCACTTATTATCACTCAAAAATCTATTTTGAAAGCGGCATTGAGGAAACCATTAAGGTATCCTTCAGAAGATTTATTTGACACCATTAAAGTGCTGGATATTAAACAGCTTTTCATAAAAGTTATTTTAATGAACAGTTTTAAAAATAATCACAGTTTTTATGAATTAATAGATCATGTTTATGCTACCAGATACCAAACTAATATTGCCGTAAGTACACCTTTAGTAACAAAAACAATAAATACAACAAATGCTTTCTATTTTGCCCACATCATATTTCAAATTTACCACAAGAGTTGAAAATATTAGGGGTATACAGCTCAAATGTATATAATAAAAATTTTGACTTAGCTATTTCAAATGGGTAGGGAGGCATCTAGTGCCATTTAACGCCGCACTAAACCACGGAGATTGTCAGCCGGTGATGGTCATGTCTAGAGATAGGGCTCCAAATATTTTATGTTTTATTGTGCGCAAGAATTTGTTCGATTACTTGGAAGTGTGAATGGTACTTTGGAATGTTTGCTTGTTGTGATTGTGCATGAGTGGTGATATGTTTGTTTATTTTATTTATTTATTTATTTATTTATTTATTCATAAGACGCCAATCGTCAAGATATGGGCGAATATGGATTTCGAATGAGTGTGATGAGTGTAGATGAGCGAATGTAGTCATTGTTACAAACTAAGGCCGACTATTCCTTAGAAAGTGTCATTAATTAATAGCCCAATGACAAATGAACAGCCGGTGGTTATCAGCTGATCCTTCTCAAAATGTATTGACAACCAAACTATTTGGTTGCGCGTATGTGAATACTTGTATATTGATGAATGTTATTTGATTATTTAATGTGTTAAATATAATTATGTTAGGGATCATGAGATATGAACGTTCGTGGTGAGTCTGAGTGTATGAATGGGTGTATTTGGTAGTCCTATATATATATATATATATAGCTCAATTTAACTATAGAATTTTTTTAATACAATAATAATTTTGCATTTTTTTATTTCATACTTAAATTTTACATTAAATTAGTTTGTACTGCCATAAATATATTCAGTAACAGTCTATAACTTTAATATCAACTTATTGTTTAATTTCTTTGCTACTTATATTAATAGTAAATTATATATTTAATCTTCTCAATGTAAGTATATCATAAACTTTCTGTCTTTATATAGATCATTTCGCTGGTCCCAGACACCTTTGTTCTTTATACAACTCAACGAATTGCAAATTCAAGTTATTACTCCAACTAGGAGCCATAGTTTTCAAATTACAAATAGTAATAACTTTTAAGAAACAGTCACAAATAACCACAGGTCAACGTGTACGACAATCTCTATCGACAAAAACAAGACAGTGATCTACTGGTACTGGCCTACTACGTTCACACGGTGCCAATTGGCGTGACAGTTGTGCTTCCAGAGTGGTGGGGGGCGTCATTGGGCCCATTTCATTGTCCTCAGTCTACTCCTGGAGACAACTGAATTTTAAGACAACTGTCGGGACAGTTGGCCCGGCAATTGGCCTGAGGCTTAAAGGCTGGTTTACACGATGCCAGTTGAAGAGACAATTGCCGTAAGCCAGCTTACTGGCATAACATTATTGGCTACATGTGAACACTTCTGGCCAATTGCTGGGCCAACTGTCCTGACAGTTTTCTTCAACTACGTTCACACTGTGCCAGTTCAAACTGGCACAGTGTGAACGTAGTAGGCCAGTACCAGTAGATCACTGTCTTGTTTTTGTCGATAGAGACTGTCGTACGCGTTGACCTGTGGTTATTTGCGACTGTTTCTTAAAAGTTATTACTATTTGTAATTTGAAAACTATGGCTCCTAAGTGGAGTAATGACTTGAATTTGAAATTCGTTGAGTTGTATAAAGAACAAAGGTGTCTGTGGGACCAGCGAGATGATCTATATAAAGACAGAAATGCCCGTGAAACGGTACTCGCTGCAATTGCCAAAGACTTAAACGTTCAAGGATTTGGTGTAGCTGAGGTTAAAACTAAGATAAAAGCTTTCCGCGGTGCATTTAACATTGCTAATAACATTTCCTTGCCCACTCCCTCTTTTTATTTAAGTCTTCCTCCAACACCTGGCAAGATTCAGTGATAAATTTCCGACAAAGATCATCACAGATTACTTTGTACTCTTCACGAGACACAACAGATGGAGAACACTGCCATTTTCATCATCAACTGCCATGCCAGTAGTTTCTGCATGTGAACAGGTATTTGTTCAGCTGGACTGGCCACTGACATTCCCACAACTGGCCTGAGACAATTGGCCCCGATGACTGTCTTTTCAACTGGCATCGTGTAATCCAGCCTTAAAGAGTCTGACTCACAAAAAACTGTTTAATTGACTGGAACTCGGACTCCACACACAGGTTTTGACCATGTGGAGGTCTTCTCAATATAATATTTATTTGTATTGGTTTCCTTGTAACAAAAAGATGTAATAAATAAAAATTTATTATTATTTTAACCCAAGGAATGACCTCCAGAAGTTTGACTGGTTACTTAAGAGACACCCTGTATCAATAAAAATCAAACTTCCAAATGTTTACGTACACAAAACTTGAAAAGTATAGAATAAATTCACTTGAGATTTTGACACAACATTGCATTTATATGCAAGAGAATTTATAAATATCTAGTTCCTAAAATTGTAAACTGGAACAGGGCTTTAAAACCTTTCTCGACCTACCTACATTTCAAATGTGACTAGATGATTGTTTATTTGTGAAAACAACCGTAAGTTACTTTATTTAAGATAAAATCAAGTATACAGTCAGCCTTCAATCTTCCAACAACTAATGTCAAAACTAACGACTAGTAGTTAATATAGTTAGACTAAGCCACAACAAAGCGTGGCCGGGTTTAGCTGGTATTCAATAAAGTAATCAGTCTATTCCATACACTAAAAGGTTTTTCACTTTTTTATCAAGTTAATATCAAACTAATCAACTAATTTTTGTACTAACAATACTAATATTTACTTCTCTAGTAATATTCTCCGAGAACGTTCACAGAGCTCCTTAACTATTGAGTCCCACTCTTCAGGCAACATGGGAAATCCTGCCTTCTCCATTTCAGCTATAGGCAAGATCAACATTTTCCTGTACCTGCACAGTGTTAAAGAATTGTTGAGTACTTGATTGGTTAGCAATTGAATAATACAAAAAATCATAAATAAAATGAAAAAACTATGTAAGGAAAAGAATACAATTTTCCTATTCAGTGAGCTCCTCTAAAGGTTCCTAACAAATTTATACTTGCTGATGGAGCTCAGTCTGTAATCAGGGCCGCCCAGAGACTTTTGGTGGCCCCGGGGCAAAGTTTACCATGTGGCCCCTTCACTTCAAAATAAATTTAATTACTCTGATTGTCAAATATACTATATTGATATTTTACTTTTAGCACATTCTACGATATTCTTACCATCTCTTTCGTTAGATTACTATTGTAATTAAGATTCTTGTTCATGGACGTTTTCTCACGGCTAGCTGCGAAGCTCCGGTAAGTTTTTCTCTAATTGTCATATACTTTTTAAACATTTCCTGAAGTATTACCGTTACAATAACATCAATATCTTATAACAAAACTGCTATTCTTTAATATTAAATAAATAATAACGAACCAAGCAATGCCACAGTCAGTTGCATAGGCAGTTGCATAGTTGGGCGCAGCAGCTCTTCGATTGCCAGTTGAGGAGCCATCCTCGCCAATGATATTAGCTGTGGGTGAGGGAGGGAGAGGCCAATAAATTTGTATAGGCCACTTGGCTTCGCTAGCTAAAGAGCAAGTTGACTGTTCACGAAGTAAAATAATTTGGCGAGCGCGAACATCTAGTGCTTTAAAAACAGTCAACTGAGAGTTGAGGTTATGTTATTGTTTTCAAAACAGGTTGTAGACCACTGGGTACGTAGCTTATTGATGTTGGACATTAAAACATCTAGTTTATATTCGTGATTTTAGTTTGTCTTTGTGCTAAACTTTAAAATTTCAATTTTTATTTCACAGGCATAAAAGGAATTTTGTACTGTACTAACTCAATTTTCTCACAAAAACATAGTAAAATTTATGTCTGTCAAATTGGATACTATATCATTGATGTACATCACAGTGTACACGTCCGTACAGTGACAGTGGTATTGAGACACCCACACACCCATTCACGAACAGTGGTATTGACCCTCCCGCTCAACAATACAAGTAAAGTGGTTCAAATCTTAGTTAATTTCACTTATCACGCAACAAACAATAAATAAATACTGTATTAATGATTGTCAAAAATATAAATGGCTTACTCGTTCGTCAGTGATAGTAAAAAATTATGAAAACTATTTTGATTGGTCGTAGATTTGTTATGTTAATGAATGACAACATTAATCAATTATGCTATTTGTTTGGGAACAACCTGTACGTGGGCATAATTGGTTTTTAATCAAGAGCTACTCTACTGAGTATGTTGAGAATACACCCCTGTTCCTGTTACAGTTTCAGGGTAAATTAAACCAAACAATAAAAGAGTTACAACAAGTTAAATGTCACAAAATATATATTATTCAAAAGAAGTTGTACAAATCTGAACAATGATGAAGCTGTTTTATCTATTAATGGTGTACTTAGGAGCTCCTCTTTTCATTAAGACCTATGTCATAATATTTTGGTAAAATGTCTTAGAACATGCATGTCATAATAACTAGTAAATTTAAAATGTCAAAGGAAACATTACAGTAGAGAGAAAGTAAAAAAAATTGCATGTACAGTAAACTCTGGTTAACCGGTTAAATATGATGGAAGATGAATCCGGATAGTACAGAACGTAAAAAAATTATAATTTTTAAACAAGATTATGCCACGCAATTCCTCCCGCGATAGCGTAGAACAAGTCGAATGTAATGCATCATACACACATATTGTTGCACATCCGGTAAGCGAGCGGTGATGTTGTTGTATGCATATTTACCAGATTTAAGTACCTAGAAATCTACTGTAATTTAGCGGTTTCATCGTTAATTTATTCTTTTTATACTGTAAAAATATATAATTTAATTTGCAGTATATTACAATACTATATTGAAACATTTATAGTCTATTTTTATTGATTTCAATAAAACGTTACCATAAATTACTGGGCCCAAACTTTAGCTTTTTTCCTCTCAAAATCTTTAAATGGAATATGAATCATAGCAAATTCAATTAATTGATAATTATAGTAGTTTACTAGGAAATCCAAAAGAAAGCATTAAATTACAGAAATATCACTCTATAAAATACAACAATAACAAAATATTTATTTATTTATTTATTCATATTTCTTTACTGAACGACAGTAAACAAACAGACTAATGATTGACGATGTCCCTGATCTACCCTTCGTGACAATTAATTGAACTCTTCCAGCCACGTCGTTACAACATTGTATATTTTGCCTGCGGGTTTTTTGGGTGCAAAACACAGTTACTACTGAAATACGACTACTATTTCTTAAATTTAGTGCATACATTGAAAAATTAGCTGATCAGTGCCGGAAAAGAGTGCAACGTTACCACGTTCGAACGGAGTGCCGCCGCCTACTACCAGCTTTGAAACCAAGTTTGTAAGTACCTTTTCTCATAAAGACTTTTCGACCTTTTTAAAATGACAGATTTAAACTGTTTTACTGTAATGTTGTTTGCTTATTTAACTGTGTTGTTCTTAGGCTTCCACTTTTTTTATTACAATTTATTAATTTGCATACTTTAAGCCACAGGTTACTGATCACTCGTTTTTACATTATATAGATCTATTATTTTGCTGCGATGAGTCAAGGGATTTTCGAAACACTAAATCAAGATTATTTATCTACATAAACAGAATTTGTGAAAAAATACAAAATAAGGATAAGAGCTTAATCAACAAACCACTACAAATACAAATCAATTCGCAATTGCTGTATTATCTTAAGTTTATAATAGTAATATATCATAACTAATGGTTTTGTAAGGATAATAACATGACCAAGCGATTGATTTTCCTACCACTAAAAGCCAAGATAGAGTTGAATTTAGGACAAGTATAACAATTTTGTTTAAAGTAGTATATACTTTTGAAATTAAAGTTAAAAATAAAACATACAGAAACGTTCTTGTCCACCTTGTATTAAACACGTCCAAAAACGGAGTTTTGAGTAATACAAATGTAAAGTTAGGGGTTTTTTTGACATGTGTTATATAAATAGTGTACGAAAACAGGACATATCATAGAGGTGGCCACTGTCCACACCACTCAAGTATATTTATGTGTTCGCAAACTGGAATTTATATTTTGGTGTGTTCACAAGCTGCATGTCTTTACACTTGTTCGCAAACAAGACAACTGGCGAGGCATACAGTTGCAGTAACACACCAACCAGAGCGTATGCTGTCACACCACTATGTCGATCGCTGACAAACTTCAAAGACCAGTGTACAACTTGCTCCAAAAGGCTCCCTGGTTGCTATAAAACCATTGGTTTAGTTTAAACGTTTTAAAACTAAAACTGGAAGACTTATCTGGCCTAATATCACTTTTGATATTTTGATACAGGCCTGAATCGTTTCTTATCTAGTAGATTATTAAGTATTTTCTTTTTTGTTGCATGAAATGTGGCCCCCCCTGTGAACTAAGTCTGTGTGGCCCCGGGGCAATTTGCCCCTTTTGCCCCCCCCCTCTGGGCGGCCCTGTCTGTAATGGAATAGAAACTTTTACTGTGTTGAAATTTGGATTGGAATCTGATTTACAGAGCCTTAAGGAAAGACAATTTTACAACAACTAGTTTGGTCCATAGTGTAGTTGGTTAAAGTCCAGCTTCACAATTTAAAGGTTTTTGTTTCGATCCCAGTTTTAAGAAATTTTTAAAGGCTTTAGCTGACAACGACCAGCTGTTCATTTGTTATTGGACTCTTAGTTAATGAAAATTCAAAGGAATAATAGGATTTAGTTTATAACAATGACTAATTTTGCTCATCCACAATCATCACACTCATTCAGAATCCATATTCCCCATATCTTGATGATTAGCATCTTAAGAATATATAAATAACTATCGGACACTGGAAACTAGTGTGTATAACAAATATTCTTCAGATCAAAATAAATGTCATCAAATATCTAAAAGAGTTTAATACATAAACAGCAAAGCTAGGTGCTAAAAATCTGCTAGGATTTTAATGTTAATCTTATAAAAGTCATACAATACATAAAACATCTGAATTCATTCTTTAAAAAATGTATATAAAAGCTTAAATGTTTAATAAAATATTTCATAGAATTTACTCATGAATTGATGATATTGAAAATTAAACTAAATATAACAATCATTTAAATAATATAAAACACACAACAACACTAAAAAGTAATATAAAAGGAAGATAAGCACTAATGTTTGTCTTTAATCAAGACCTAGACAACACAGGAGAATAATTCTTCATTAACAGTTCTTTTTTTGTGATAAAGATATGCAAGTATTGTCAGATTTTTGCAGACAACTTCCATGATTAAGAAGGTCATTTAGAAGTATCCAGTTCTGGACCTTCATCAGGTAAAAAATAAAACTGAAACATAGCAATAAGACTTATATGACTTGGTGATTATAAATGTTCTGTAAATGAGAATTTAAATGCCTTATTCCAGGTTATTCCTTGAAGAAAATGTGTATTCTTCTTTAGTCTTTATGATGTTCTATATTTTACTGTAGTTTAAGGTTTGACTATTCACCTCCGATTCCGATGTAAACTATCTTTATCAGTATTGGTAGTGCAGTGCTGTAACCCAGCTACTTGTGGACAAAGTGATATTGTAGGCGATATGTTCAATATTAAAACTCACGAGGCTTACCGAGGCACTTGGACTACGTGTGAGGAGAATAATACTAGGAGTGGAGGGGAGGGCAGTCCCACCACTGTTACTGATCTCTTAGTTACCGTGTTGCTGGTCAAGGTGTGCTTGCAGCGCCTCTCTTTGTAGAAAAGAATTTCCTTTGTTGTTTGTTTACATTTATTATAACAGCCAATCAGAAAGGTCGTTTTCATTTTTTACTTGAATTAAAACCCCTTATTACTAAAATAAAAACAACATACTATGCTGTCTTTGCAAAGTGTGCTCTGGAAATACATATTAATTTGCTTATAAATAAATTAATCAAATTATGATAAAATCAATAGATCTATAAACAAATAAATTAAAAAAAGTTATAACGTGTCATTTATTAAGTAATTAGTAATAATTGTCACTATTATTTATCTATTAACAACAACATTGTGTCGGCGTCTCATACGTAAGAATGTAACAAAGTTAAGTCAGGTTGTAAAGAACAATTTGAATTTCAGATGATTTTTTAATATTTTTATTTACCGTACCTTATGGCACACACTGATTCAGCGGCTACCCCCACTCCAATTAGTCTACTGTGCATCACCTGGCCACGTGCCTCGGTAAACCTCGCGAGTTATATTCCTCTTAATACCAATATGGTGTCCGCTCAATGGTTACTATAGACGTGGACAGTACTAGAGAAGTCTAGGATGTCTGTGTTGGGTGGTACAAGAGAGTCCAGTTGTTGTGTACAAAAGAGAACTAAGTACAGGCTTGTCAGTTGGCTAAAAATTAGGCCGATATAACATGGTTTATATTCAAAGTAAAGCTGTAAACCCCTTAGTTGCCCTGACTATTGGGCAGTTAATAAATGGTTCTTTCCGAGAAACAGTTGACCTTAGTAATGATGACTAAACTCGGTCATCACACTAATTCGTCCATATGTCAACGATCTCAGTCTTAGTTAATATACAAATGACGGCCAAGATTACTGTATGCTCACCACACTAGACAGGCTTGCATGTAACGCGCTATGGGCCTGGGCCCAATCTCTGCCCCTCCCCCTTCCATCAACTGGGTTTATAAAATGGGTTTATATATGAAAAAACTTCAAATTCAACCAAATTTAGCTTTTATTTCAGGTGAAACTACAAACATAAATACTCAAAACTTTACATGATTGGTCGTTTCCTACATTTTTTCTCAGCAAACTCGTTAATGACATCATCAAAGTTCATTTTTAGGGTTACATCACTTTCGGTACACATTATCATTAAATTGTTCAGCTTAGTTTGTTCAAGTGTTGACCTAGTAACTGACTTAATCCTTTTTAGAGCTGAAAACCCTCGTTCAGCCGAGCAGTTCGTCATTGGTAGAGTTAAATAGATCCTCATGGCTACTTCCAGGTTTGGGAAAGTAGAGACAAGACCTGTTTCAGAACTTCTTAAATACTTGTATGCGTCTCGAAGTCTCTCTATACTATCAACCTTTAAGAACTGCTTGAAATGAAGGCACTCCTCTCCAAAACTATCCACATCTATATCATTCCAGTAGAATAATGCGAGTCGTTCTGCCTGGGTTTTGATTGTTTGAGGTTCTTTGTCCTGTAATATCAAAACTTTCAGTACTTTTACATTGAAGATGACAGATAAAAAATCAAATAAAACATATAATACATTATTACCTGTTTGTTACCTTCAATTTAAAAATAATATGTAAAGCTTTCTAGTATTACATTAAGTATTAAGTGAAAATAAATTAAACTAGAATGACAGGTACACACATAGTATAAAAATAATATGTTGAAAAGGAGGTTGAAAATTAAAAATATCTTACCTTAAAATTGTTAAATAGCTCAAATCTGTCTCCAGGAGAAGCATAGCTTTGTGTTCTTGTGTCGAGCTGTGCCGTAAGATTGTGAACTATTGTTAAAAAATCTTCTGTCCTAAATCTGGTTTTAGGGTCCATATTCATGTCAAAACTTTCTCGTCTGCATCTGCAAATAGTGTTGGTTTCCTGTTTTGTTTGTAGTTGGCAGCTTGCATTCCACACATTTTTGTTGCTTCATTCTCAAAGTGATCAAAGTTGTCCCTCTTTTCTTCTAAGAACATTTTAAGCGTTTGTCATTGTTTAACTGCCGCAAGAAAGTAAGTTTGAACTAACTTTATCAATTCTCATTAACAAATCATTCCACAGTACAGTAAGAAAAGCCGTATCAAACTTTCCCAACTGTTTGCTAAGCCCCTCAGCCGCCACTCTCGTTTCAGGTGTTTATGAAACATCCTGAGATAGGTTTTTCAGCACAAGTTCAAACTCTTTATAACCATTAGATAAAGCGTGCATAGCGTCTGCTCTAGCAGACCATCTAGTCTGGCTTAAATTTTTCGGTAAAGTGAGCGTGTCACTGTTTTTGTTTTGCTTTCGCCTTTCTTTGTTTTCATTTTTGATACATTCTTTCAACAATCCCCATCGGTAAGTTGACCCCGTGAAGAAAGTAAAAAGTCCTTGTAAAAACGAAAAATACCTAGTCACTTCAGGGCATGATTTTTCGGCTGCAAAAACTCCAACTAAATTCAAGGAATGTGCAGCACATGGAACATAATCTGCTTTGTTATTTTCAGATTTTATTCTTGCCTGTAGACCTGTGTAGTAACCTGACATGTTAGATGCATTGTCGTAGCTTTGTCCTCGGCAATTTTCAATATCTAAGTTCAGATTTTTAAGTAAAATTAAAACCGCTTGTTGTAGGATTTCCGCTTTATGACCAACACCAGGTAAAAGTTGTACGAGACGTTCTTTAGCACACGCATCGTTCAGTGAAACGTATCTTAAAACAACTGCTAACTGGTCGGTGTGCGACACGTCCAGTGTAGAATCAACTATCAGAGAAAAATAATGAGCTTCTTTGAGTTCTTTAATTATTTGGTTTAAGACTTTAGTGCCCATAATTGAAATGAATTCGTCACAGGTGTCAGACGAAAGGTAAGGCACATTGCCTGACCCTTTGTTTCCATATTTCTCTATATGATGAGATAGGAACGGATCATATTCACTCAAGAGTTCAAGACAGCCTAGAAATAGACCATTAGATAAGGAACCAAATGTTTGGTTGTCTCCTCGGAAAGGAAGGCCTCTCAATGCCAAAAATCGAACAACGCTAACTACTCTCGTTAAAACTTCTCTCCAATATTTCACTTCTTTTTCATATTGAGATAACAATAAAGTGTCTACTGATGCGGTTTTTTTTTCTGTACAAAAATGTACAAATATTTTTCCTGTGGTCACTTGATTGCTCGTGACTTTTAACGAGCACACTTGCGTGTTTCCAATCGTTAAATCCTGTACTAAACGCAGTTTGTTTACTTTCTATCTGAAATAATAAGCATGGGATACAAAAAACACAACCTTTTGATTTGGAATACAATAACCAATCTCTGTTATAAGTTTCCCCATTGGGTAAAACACATGAGAAGATTTTTTCAGATAATGTACGCTTTTTGTCTGGATAAATTCTGACAGAGTTCGAAAAATCAATATTCAAGTTTTGCTTTACGTTTGTAGTTAAGATTGTTTTTAGCACATATTTATCTTTAGTATTCCAAGTAGCCGGGTCATCAAGATCAAATAAAAATGAAACTGAAGATGAGGTGGTTGGCTTTGTACAGCCGGGTTTAAAATTTAAATTTATTGTACCTGTACTTGTACTCGGCAATACCTCACTTACTGAATCATCAGTTTCAGTCGTAACTAGTTCAGCTGATTGATAAACATCGTCACTGCTTCTGGGTTTACATACCTCTTCCCTCGACAGGGTAGGTCCCTCCTCATCCTCAGGGCCTTCTAATGTGACAGTTACTACAGGTACAGTTTTTTGTTCACTGAAAAAACTACTTATTTTAGGGACTTTCTGTAACACTTTTTCACTGTCCAAAAGCTTTTTGGCCGCCCTCTTTCTAAATTCACTGCCACTTGGTTTTTTACTCATTTCACAAATCACAGAACAAGCATTTTATTCTACTATTTGTACCATTTATGATAAAAGATCAAACCGAACATAAATACAAATACAATCGCATTAAAATAGTTAGCAAAAACACATCAATAAACTTATTCACAAGCCAACTAATAACATGTCTCACGCGATTGCACAAAACGAACTGACAAAGAAAGACAAAGCAAAGATCAAGTAGCAACATGCAGGCAGTGACAGTGATGAGTCATGCGTGAAGCAGGGGAGTGGGGGGAGGAGTGGAGAGGGTTGGTGGGCGATCCGTTGATGCGTGATTTTAAAATATAGCGCGCAATCCATTGGCGCGTGATTTTAAAATATTTTCTCTTGTTTGCGCCCCCCTCAATCTTGCGCCCTGGGCCCGGGTCCACCGGGCCCATTTACAAAAGAGGCCCTGACACTAGATGAGTTATACCTTGCGTTCCATAGGTCCCTAAGTGCGTGGATCATCGGATGACCGGTGTACAAACTGTAATAAGTCTTCTGGGAGGAAGTGATGAAGGCCTGGTGCCAGGGCACGGGAGCCCTGATGGTCAAGGCTGGGTAGCGTACTGGATATGTCAAGATGTTGAGCCTCTGTCTCTCCAGCGGGTCCAGCATGATGTAGTCCAACACAGCGATGCGCTGACTCAGGACATAACAGTCTCTCACCTCACTCTCCAGATCCTCCAACACAGCCTGGAGTCTATAAAAATAAATGGTTCCAAAGAATTGACACAAACTTTTCCCCATATTAAACACTAAAAAATTCAAAACTTTAAAAATTACCAATTTGATTCCCAAATATGTTTTTGCCATAACTAAAAAACTGTTCAAGTTAGAGACATGAGGTTTTTAGTAAAATATTTTAAATTGTAACTCACATATTTTCTGAAAATGTAATAAAAATTGTTAGAGCCGTTTTTGAAAAAAAATCCATTTTTGTATGTTTTTTGCTTATAAAATAATAAACTTAAATTTTAAAAAGGAGAAAAAATAGGCTGAAGATATTGACTAAATACCCCTATATACCAAATTTCATAAAAATTGATCCATCCATTTAGTTTCCAGCCAACTGCACATACACATAGACAGACACCAACTTCTTTTCAAAGAAAAAAAAACACTTTTTGGGTTTAGAGGACCCTAAAATGGATTTTTAGACCAACTAGTAAAAAATATTTTTTTGGACACACAATAAAATTCATTAATTTTTTTTAAAATAATGTTCTATTACTAAATCAAATTGAATTTATAATATGACACTGCAAGCAATTGAATTACTAAAAATTATCTATTCAAAAGAGTTTTAACAATATAAATCAATTAATCTCATAATACATACTTGTGTAATCGTATTTATTCTTTAGTCCATATTCGAAGTTATAGATTGATAAAAATCCTTAATAATAAAAAATTGGCATGAGCATGTATGTATATTGGTCTATCAGACCACTTGAGCCACTTACTAGTAACTCAATATTTTTTCCAACTGTAAACCCTATATTTTTAACTTCAAAGAATTCAAGGAAATAATTATCAACCCTATGACTAGCCCTAAAATGACACTTTTGGGGTGAGGGGGGTTGGTTTTAAGAAGTTCTTACCCTTAAGGGCAGTTTTTCACTTAAAATGTGTTTGTTTCTAAAACTCTAAGAGCAGGATGGTCCAAAATTTAAAGAAATTTGTTACATTACAGTCTGAACTCCTACGTTCATCAGAGAGATATCAAATTTCTAACCAATGCTATCCCACCTACTTACATGAGCTAGTAACATGACTGCCTTCTTGAGACATTACAGTGAACTCAACAAATACTGTATACCGTACTCAAGTTGTACATCCTTTCACTCACCTAACATAAATATTCGAGACTTATAATACCGTCTTTACAGTGCTCACACAATGCACTACTACCAAAGTACTAAGGCATTGTACCAAAATATTGCTTTTTTACTTTTAAAGAATTGTTTTGTAGATTTGTACTTATTATACTCACAAAACAGTACATAGTTTTTGTTTTCAAATTTCTTCAAGACTATAAATATGTTTAATGAATTTAAGGCTTTTTCTGAACCGGAAAATCATACGTTTTTAAGCATGTAAAAAAGAAAGACAAGGCAGTATTGCTAAAAAAACGCATAGTTTAAAGAAAATTATTAGAAGAGCAACATGTTTCTACAAGCACATTTGGATCAATGTAATGAATATGTTCAAATGAAAGAAGATGGCACAGAAGTGGAGGGAATTTTGTAGCCACAGACCAGGGCAAAGTGCTGCAGGCAATGACAAAATTTGATCAAATATAAAAATTAAAAGCAATGCATTACCTCTTGGTTGTTGGGAATTTTAATTTCTTCTTGGCCCTAATCAACCACTTTTCATGAAAAGGCTCAATCATCCACTCACATATTCCCTGTAAACAAACACAAAACAACCATGAGCAATGAGCACTCTACTATAGATAGGCCGCTAAAAAAGTGGCCTACTGAAAGAACCTGTGCAAGAGAGATGCACTGAGTGGTGAAAGTAAGATAGAGAACTTCTATTCCTCCTCTTTGTCATTCCATTTAGTCATGGCAACAAGGAAAATAGTAGGCCGGGGGCTGGCAGCGCAGTACCTAATACCCGCCCACAATATCATTAGCAGCAGTGACTATTGGTAGGATTGATAATTACTAATGAATCAAGATAATAACAATTAAATTAAATCATTATTTAGTATTCAAGTAACAATTAATAATAATAATAACAACACAATTAATAATAATGTATACAATAAATAGCAATTAAACAATTTTGTACAGTGTATTCAAGTTATTTGGTTCAATTTAATACTGTTGCAGAAGTTTAACACTTGAAGTCTTTGACTCTTCAACAGTATTAACCACTTTACAATACCACTAAACGTGTATGGAGGGTGGGTGGGCCAATACAATTACAGTGTATTTACCACTGTAGGTGTATGGGTGGGCAGGAGGGTATTTACCACTGTACGTGTATGGGTGGGCAGGTGGGTCAATACTACTGTACGTGTATGGGTGGGCGGGTGGGTCAATACCACTGTACGTGTATGGGTGGGTGGGTGGGTGAATACCACTGTACGTGTATGGGTGTGTGGGTGGGTCAATACCAGTGTACGTGTATGGGTGGGTGGTTGGGTCAATACCACTGTACGTGTATGGGTGGGTGGGTGGGTGGGTGAATACTACTGTACGTGTATGGGTGGGTGGATGGGTCAATACCACTGTACGTGTATGGGTGGGTGGTTGGGTCAATACCACTGTACGTGTATGGCTGGGTGGGTGGGTGAATACCACTGTACGTGTATGGGTGTGTGGGTGGGTCAATACTACAGTAATTTAGTCTTTGCATGGCAATCTTAGCTGTAAGTCATACTTTGAGCCAATTGTCAAACTTATGTTTCATTTAATGTAAAAATGGAGATGTCCGTTGGTATATAAATAATTCCCTACACACATTCATTAGACACACCAATGAAGAGCAGAGAAATGAATCCCCTCTGCTACTTAAACCCCTATATGTGTAAAATATACCATGCTGGTCACTTTTTGTCTGGCTCAATTATAATATGAAATATTACTAAGACCATAGAGATAAATCACTTTCTTAGACCTTATAATATGAAATATTACACCCCATTACACTGCTTTCTCCAGAACTTTCCTCCCTCTCCCTCCCCCTTCCCATCTCCCTAATAGTTTATAACCAATATTTACATTATTTTGTTATTATTTTTCTTCGCGATAGTGCTCATGCACTGATGCTTACAATTTGCTGGTCAATTTGCATGCTATAATTGGGCCAGACAGTGAGTGGCCTGCATGGTTATATTTAGCGCAGATAAAGGTTCCAGTATCAAAGGTGTTTAGCAAAACAACTGATGGTCACTGCTGCTAATGACGTAATGAGCGGGCTTGCTATTGCACCACCAGCACGTGGCCTTCCATTATGCTGGTTGCCATGAGAATTTTTAAATAGAATTACACAGTGGGGGAAGAGTAGTTCTCTGTCTCACTTCCACCACACAGTGAATCTCACTCACATCAGTGCATTCGGAAGGTTGTTTTCTAAGTGGCCTATCTAATCTCAGTTACTTTGACACATTGAATAATTGACTAGATTTAACTACTTAAAGCAAAATAAAATCAACATTTTCTAAAAGTTTATCATTGTTATTTTTATATTATAGTTTGTTTCTTTTTACTCTTATAACATACTAACTGTTCTATGGAGTTAATTAATGTTCAGATGGTAATAAACACTTTCTTTTTTTCAATCTCGTTAGTTTTATTTACCTCTCAATGAGTTCTTAATTTTTTACAAAAATGAGTTTAGATATCCAAAATTTTGGATTGTAGAGGTTTGTATATCTGAAGTTCTACTGTTTAAAAAAATCTAAAAAGAACTGATACTTTCAAAAACAGATAGATTATCTCAATAGGCTGATAAGCAAGATAAAAATACTCAATAAAAGACTAGCGATTGCATAAGGATATAACCAGAGAACCAATACTGTGCGGAAAAAGACTAGCGATTGCATAAGGATATAACCAGAGAACCAATACTGTGCGGAAAAAGACTAGCGATTGCATAAGGATATAACCAGAGAACCAATACTGTGCGGAAAAAGACTAGCGATTG
This sequence comes from Stictocephala bisonia, assembly GCA_035578905.1. Lineage (NCBI taxonomy): Eukaryota > Metazoa > Arthropoda > Insecta > Hemiptera > Membracidae > Stictocephala > Stictocephala bisonia. Next base: position 51,282 of record JAQJVL010000026.1, on the reverse strand, counting down.
CATAAGGATATAACCAGAGAACCAATACTGTGCGGAAAAAGACTAGCGATTGCATAAGGATATAACCAGAGAACCAATACTGTGCGGAAAAAGCATACTACTTGTAACTTACAACCAGTTGCAATATTAAAATGACTAAACCCAATATCCCTAAATTCAAAGTCTTGATCCTGCGTCCAGTTTAATCTGATTAAGAACTATTAACAATTTGGGAATGGTTCCCAGATGATTTTGTTTAAATTTTTATAAGTGAAACAGTTTTGCAATTTGTTTATACTGATTTATTTCACAAATCAAAAAAGTGAACATTGAGAATAATTGTACAAACACTTTATTAGTTAACATAAGCCACTTACAAAATGATAGCCAAGAGTTGCATAATCTAATTGGGGAGTCAGGTTTTTTAGAAATAATGGAAAATACAATACAAAATATTTAGCTTCGCAAACGATAAATTTAAGTGATACATATTTAAGTGATAAAAATAAGTCATAAAAGGTAATAGCAATTTTAAAGTATTCTTTCTTAATATTCAAGGTCTTATTAACAGTAAAAATAACAAAAATAACTATTTTGGAAGGTTTTTGCATGATTTAGATAATCCTACAATGGTTTGTATGACAGAACATTGGCTTAGGAGGGATGAAGTGCTGTTTGCCTTTCCATCGGGATATCACTATGCTAGTGCATACAGCAGAAATAATCAAATCAGAGGCGGTTCACTTGTGTTTTCACAAAACTCATTAGAGTCAAGGCCCTGTGATATCACTCCTTTCTGCTCAGAATTTAATTTTGAAGTATCTGCAAACTTCATAGATAAATTAAACATCTTAGTGGTAAACATATACCACTCAACATCGGGTGATCCCAAAATCTTTCTTACGTCTTTAGAGGATTTACTAAATTACCTGACTAATTGGAGTAACTACACTATAGTTATGGGGGGAGGGGGTGATCTAAACTACAAATTTGATGTGATTTTAAGACAGTACAATTATTATTATCTGAACTGTACCCCAACAAGATGTAATCATTGCCTGGACAATGTCTTCACAAATAACAGAAGTTGTCTAGGTTATTTTTCCTGCCAAATTATAGATCTCACCTTCTCAGACCACAGTGGTATTCTGGTGGATCTGGGGAGCATCTCAAATTACAAAAACCAAAAGTCAATTGAATATTGCAATGTCTGAACGTTCCTATTTGAATATTGAATTTTTCCTAAACGTTCATTGGATGACCTAAGCATGAAATCATGCTGGGACGATATAATTTACCAAAACAACCATAGTTCACACCAACTTTTCAAAAATTTGGACCATACTTAACAACAATATATCGTATTTTAAAACTCTGAAAAAAGTTGATCCAAATTAACAGAAGAAAATAAAAAATGAGTGGTACAACCAAGATTTGGCTAAAATGAAGGCAAATTTTTTGCTCTACCATAGTTTATCAAAAACTGATGTTAGCTTTCTGACCCTTAAAAACGAATATAGAAATTGCCTCAGCCAAGCACCTATATAATGAAAATTACATAAATCAAAGTAATAACAAGTGTAAAGCTGCGTGGAAAATTATCAACAGCAACACTTGTCCCTCAGGTGCCAAACGGGACAATACTGACATTTCCCCTGATATTTTTAATAATTTCTTCACTAACTCTGTCTCAGAAATTAAAGAAGGTTTAGGATTTTCTTATCTTACCTCAAAAGAATGTTTACAAAAAAATTAATTAATCTATCACCAAATACCTTTGAATGGACAGAGATCAAACCAGAGGATAAAATCGAATCTGCTAAAAACCTATGCAACTCTGATAGTAGCGATATATACAATATGTCCAATAACATCTTAAAGAAAATAGTTCCTGGTATCGTTGTCTGTCTTATAATATGTTTTAATCTCTGTTTAAATGAAAGCTATTTTCCCAAAGAACTTAAAATATCTAGAGTTTGTCCAGTGTTTGAGAAGGGTCCCAAAAATAAACCTGAAAGTTATTGCCTCATCGCTATAGTTCCAGTATTAGGTAAATTATCTGAAACCCTGGTTCACAAGCAAATTTCTAATTATTTTGAAACAAACAACCTTCTCTAAATTCTATGCAATTCGGTTTCAGGTAAAACAAATCTACCTTTCAAGCCCTATACAAATTAATTAGAATGCCTTGAAAGCCTTTGGGGATAAGGTATTTGCTCAGGCCACTATGTGTGATCTGAATAGGACTTTTGATTGTGCTGACATGAAATTATCATATTATGGGTTAGGCAGTGCTCCAATTTAATTTCTCAAATGTTACCTAAGCAACAAAAAGCAAAAGGTATATAACAATCAGTGGCGTAGCCAGGGAAGGGGCCCAAGGGGGCCGGGCCCCCCCCCCCCGAAATTTATAAAATTTTAAACATTGTAGAAATCATAAAAAACTAAGTTTTACGGGTATTGACTTACGGTTTAGTTGTATTAAATCTTGTACATAAAACAACGTGCTCCACACGTCTTATTTAACAGTGTACACGTATTATTCCATTCATAAATAAAGAGTTGCAGTTATAAAGTAACAGTGTGTCGGTACTGGGTATATTTTCTTCTCTAGCTAGAAGGTAAAGGTTGGCAACACTGTTCATGGGACCGACTGTCAGCAGCCACTAGGCTGCTAAGATTTTTTCGCTCTCACGCCTTTCTGGTTTGTTTTGAGGTTAGGACGCACCGACTCGACTCGACAATTGAAAACGTAATTATTCATAGGCCTACATGGTGAAGTGTTTTAGTGTTCAGTCTAATGCTTGCTGTGAACTGTGATGATAATTTATATTCATATTAAATAAATAAAATGGACGCATTTCTAAAAAACTGAGATTGAGTACGGACGGAGGAGTTAATTCCCGAACTCAAGAAGTACTGGTAAGTTAAGTTCGATAATATAGCCTATATTTTACTTTGTTATTGAAATTGGGTCTAATTGTAAACATTACTTATCTATTAAGACTACGTCTGTTTTTTTTGGACCAACTATTTCCCGTAAGGTTTCCTCGTTTTGCTGATGCCTAATTTAGTATAAAGTTTGTACAAATTGACAAATAATTTATTTTTTAAGTCTAAGAATACATTTTACACTACCATTTTGGTAAATCTAAACGCAGGGGATAGACGCACGGTAACCGTACGCGCATTGGGTGTCTGGCAGTGACATCAATAGGTTCACAATTCTAAAAACTGATTATTTTAACCAGCAAAATCTAAACTAACCTTACCCAACGTAACCTAACCTATTATGAATATAACTAGCACTAGGCCTAGCACAAAAATAATTATAAAATAAAAATAACACCAAATTTTTATATAATATGGGAGCAAAAAAATCAGGTCAGAGTGGGATTCGATCCCGGGACCTTCTATTTTCTAAGCGCTTGCCTTACTGCCTGGACCACGGCGCCGCGAATGATGAATGATATAATTCGGACCAAGCCGTGAAGTGAAACACATGGCATGACGACACTGCCTGTCACCCAACGCATGTACGGTAACTGGACATCTATCCTCTACGGTACCTTTACTTTTTTTAGGCTTAGGCCCTAATTTTTTTTTCTTTTTAGAACCTTCCAACAATTTCAACACTACAAAATGATGAGTTGTATCCGAAAAATGATATTGGGCACTTTGTTGGTATGAATAATACGTCTCTTTCTGACATAGACAAAGAAACGGTACTAAGAAGAACATGGGAGCCTTCTAACACATTCAGAGGCTATATTCAACACATAGGGGTCAAGAAGAGTTCATTTCAAAATAAATGGATACAGAGGTACCCTTGGTTAGCGTATTCAGGCAAACTAAATGGCGCATTTTGTAAGGCTTGTGTAATTTTTTCTCCTTCTGCCATTGGAAAGGGTTCACACGAACAGCCACAGAGCTTGGTAACAAAACCTTTTAGAAACTGGAAAGATGCTATTGAGGTTTTAGAAAAGCACAAAAAAAGCAAGTACCATGCCAATTCGTGCACATCAAGAGACGAATTTTTTAAAATCTTTGACGGGAAAATGCCGGACGTTAGTGAACAGATGATTATTAAGGATAAGAAAGACATTGAAAAAACAGGTTAGTTTTAAAATGTATGGTAGAAAATGCAGTTTTTCTTGGACGACAAGAATTGTCATTCCGTGGACACAGAGATTCTGGCCGCATTATGATTGAAGAACCTAATTCAAACGATGGAAATTTCAGAGCTTTATTGAGATATCGAGCTGCTCATGGAGACGCTGTACTTGCAGAACACATTGAGTCTTCAGCAGGAAATGCCATGTATTAGTCCTACAGTGCAAAATGAACTGTTAGAATTGATCGGTAATCAAATGCAAGAATCAATTTTGAAAAGAGTAAACCAAGCTAAATTCTTTTCTGTCCTTGCAGACGAAACCACAGACATTTCGAGGGTATAGCAGTTTTCACTTTGTTTTCGATATGTTGACAGTACCATTCTGGAACTTAGAGAAGATTTTATCACGTTTGTTCCAGTATTTGATTTGACTGGAGCTGGGCTTGCAGAAACAATTAAAAGTCAGCTTAAGAAGTTTGGATTGGATTTGAACAATATAAGAGGCCAAGGATACGACGGTGCTTCAGCAATGCGCGGAGCTTTTACAGGAGTACAGGCTCTGATCAAAAAAGAATACCCCAAAGCTGTGTACACCCACTGCTTGTCACATTGCCTGAACTTAAGCCTCAGTAACGCCAGCAAAATCCCGTGTGTTCGGAACTGTTTGTCAACAATTTCCGAAGTGTGTAACTTTTTTCGTGTGTCTGCAAAGCGCACTAAAGTCCTGAGAGATGCCCTGTCCGCTGCAGGCAAAGACAACAGCACACTCCACAGCGCCTCAGAGACACGATGGGTAGAGAGGCATGATGCTGTCAGCGTATTCCAAGAATCGTTTGAGTGCATTGTTGGTGCTTTAGAAAAAGTCATTGAATGGGGCGATGAGCACGGATCAAAAGCATTCAGTTTCCATGCATGCTTGTGCAAATTTGACTTCATAATAACTTTGACCATTATGAACAAAATGATGTCTTTGACATACATAGTATCCAAGTATTTGCAAAAAGAGTCGATCGACTTGAGTTCAGCTATGCTCAAGATTGAGTTGGTACAACAAAGATTTTCTGAAATGAGAAAAGAAGGCGACAAAGAGTTCTTACAACTGTATAGAAGAGCTGAAGATATGGAAGAGAAACTTATTATCAAACCAAAAACCCCGAGAGTCGTAGGCACACAAAGATTTAGATCAAACGTAGAAGCCAACAACCCAGAGGAGTATTACAGGAGATCTATATTTTACCCGTATATTGACGAAATATCATCTTCACTGACCGAAAGATTCACCAGCCACAAAGATGTGTTAATTGGCCTAGACAGTGTACTTCCTTGCAATATCCAACAAAGGCAGTTCACTGATCTGGAGCCTGCCTTGGATTTTTACCAATCCGATTTGGTCCACACAAATCGGGACATCTTGAATGCGGAGTGGGAGTTATGGAAAAGCTACTGGAAGATTGCCCAGGTTACGCCTAAAACTACTACTTCAGTGCTAAAGGCTTTGAAGGACGAAGATGATGCTTTTCCTAACATGAAGATTCTGCTTGGTATACTGGCAGTCCTCCCTGTCACAACAGCATCAGTCGAAAGGTAAATTATTATACAATATTTCCTATAAACTTTGATGAGTTTACTTTGAACTATAAATAGTTAATATCGTTCTTTTTAGTAGTTCTAGTAATATTTTTTCTTCATTGTAATTTATTGAAGTTGTAACAATTTTTAATAATACTAGACAGCTTGTCAGTAATATTACTCATTACCTCACTTTAAAGTTCAAAAGATTCCAGCTTTTTTTAATTTTCCAGATCATTTTCAACACTGAAAAGACTGAAGACCTATTTAAGAAATTCAATAGGTGAAGAAAGGCTCACTTCCCTTGCACTCTTATCCATACATCGAGATTTGCAAGTGAAGACAGAAGAAATCATCTGCCAATACACAAGAACTCCAAGAAGGTTGCAGTTCCATTAGTAGGGCACATCTTCATATGTATTACCAATTCAGGATTGTATTGAAAGTAAACTTGCTAATTTTTTGCATATAATAAATGTTATGAACGGATAAAAAATTGTATTGAGTTTTGAAACCTTTCTATGAACATTACTTGTAATATTTATGGGTTTTGATCTGTTAAAATATGAGTATTTTTCAATAAGAAAGTGGTAGAGTATACAGTATGACAGAGCATCAATCAAATTATGACTCAAGAATCATTAACATACAACTTTTCATCCTTCTAACAACAAATGATGCTAAATTCTTGGGAATTTGTATTGACAAAAATTTAAATTGGGATGCTCATATCAATTATCTTTCAACTAAGTTGTCCAGAGTAATTTATCTTCTCAGACAGCTTACATTCTGTGTTCCTAAAAACTATGTAAGAACCGCCTATTTCGCTTTTTCTCAATCATTATAAGATACGGACTTGTAGCGTGGGGCGGTGCAAGTAAGATCAATGACATTTTTATCCTTCAAAAGAAATCCGTAAAAATAATTACTAATTCACAGCCACTAGAACAATGTAAACCTATTTTTATTATCTCAAAAATCCAGACCACAGTAAACCTATTTCTTTTTGATCTAATGACATATTTTTTTCAAAATCCACACTTAGTAAATCCTAGAGGTATTAAACACTCCAATAACACCAGAAATAAGAATTATTAAGTAAGACTCTTGAAAGTCACTCTGTTAAGGCACTGAGGGTATACAACCACTTACTGTTACCCTTGGTGCTAAAGTATAGTAATAAAAGATATCTTTGAATAAATACTACTTATGGCTGTTAGATAATCCTTTTTATTTACTGGATGAGTTCTTCCAATTGAAAAATATTTTATTTTGAATTCCCCAATGCTTTGCGTGTATTTTATGATTTATAAGTGTAATTATTGACTATAGTGGGAACTGTACACACAACGTTGCTGATACTTGTATAATGTCAAAAGACAAATAAAGATTTATTTATTATTTATTTAAAGCTGTTAATACACTGTGTTGACGTCTGCCAGCTAGTTGTTCCAATCTTTAAACCCATCTTCAACCTCACCAAGGCCTACATAGTTATGTATGCCTCAGTGAATTGAATTCCTTCAGTCTAATACCTGATGATCCTGGCACTCTCACCAACATCGGTGCTTATATTATCTTTGGAGAGAAAATCTTGGCAGCTAACGAGTTAAAAAAGCTGAGAAATCACTAGTAACAGTTCTGAAAAGCTCACCTTAAATATGTAATACTGTATTCTTTCCCAATCTTCTGGCCTGACAGTCTTAAGGTATTCTTTTTCTGTGTGTTCTTTCAGGATTGCTTTTTGGATATCGGGATGAACTGGTAAAATTGCTTCCATCGAAGCTAATTTTCTACATAACAGAAATCAAAAATAAAAACTTGAACAATGTAAACTACTTGGTTTGTAATAATTTAACAGTTATTTATTCATAGATCTTCAATACAATCTTCAACATTGGGAAACTCCTCTCTCCCTCTTTACACTACACTCTCTCTGATCCCATCAACCCACTTGTCCCAAGGAAGGCCCCTTAATATTATTCCTTCCTTTCCTCCTCATACAATTGTTTACTTCTGTTCTCTTTACAGGCCCACACCAACTTAATCTGCTCCTCTCAATTCCCTCTTGCTGTGGCAGCTTCATTTTAATTCTTCTCATTTCTTACCCTATTCCTTCTTGTAACTCCTATGAAAATTCTTTTTAAAATATCATATTGCATCTACTCTTATCTCTTCTTTTCTCTGCTCAGGCACCATTTGACATTATAGACATATAATCAATTGTCATGCTATTAAACAATAGATGGTAAAATAGTTGCCTCCTTTTCTTCCACCATAAATCTTGTGTTATTACAGCACTACCGGTTTCGAAGGATGTCCTTCATCTTCAGGTGCACTTTCTTGGGCTTCACATGTGTTAAGTGAAGCCTAAGAAAGTGCACCTGAAGATGAAGGACATCCTTCAAAACCGGTAGTGCTGTAATAAAGCAAGATTGGTGGCGAAACAAAATAAGGTAACTATTTTACCATCTATCATCTACCATCTAGACATATAGTATGCCCTAAAAATGACTATTGCTTTTATGAGGTATTCATCTACTTCTCAAAAATGGCCCTTTTCTCTAATCTTGAATCCCCCTTGTCTCCCTCTATCATAAATCTCTGTCCTTTTTTTCCGTCTTCTTATATTATATTCTCCGAGTATTTTAAGCTACTTTGTAAAATGAAGGTGGATCTCCAAAGCATTACACACGTAGGCAGTAAGTCACATGACAAAACTTCATTGCAACAGTAACTATTAAACTCATATATTTTTTAGCAAATATTTACAATAATTTATTCATTTAGTTATTAATTCAATAACTTCAATATAACCTCAAAACTGTATTGTTGTACTGACAGCTGAAACGTTACAACTACAGTCAAACTGATAATAAGTAACTGCTACTAACCAAGTGACTTATGGCCCACCTGGTATTTCGATAAGTATGTCTTTATCAAACTAAATCAATTTTTTATCGTATTTTTAAATAGTTTTTAAAACATCTGCTTCAAAAGGCAAAAATTGATTTTGGCCCAAGGCATTAGGCCTAATTGTATTTAAAAGTCTGAAATAGATTTTGATTACACATAAAAACATGTGGTACAAGGTACAAACTAAACTCAATTTTCTTATGAAAATAATTTCTAAATTGAAGTGACACACTATGCTATGCATTCCCTGCTAAGCCCCTGTCTTTAAATCAATTTCAGGTTTTATATAAAAAAACATGCCTTTCTTAAATTAAATGAATTATCAATTTGTTGTCAATCATATTATCATCAGTCATATTCAACTAATTATACAAATTAGTATACATAACAGAGTTCAACAACAGTAGATCAACACAACAATCAAGTGAAGTTGGTAGAAATAACCTCATGTGTGCATTTGGTCCAGTACGCCACTATATATTGAGAATCAGTAGTAAAACACCCAATGTAGTGGCAATGATCATCCGCACATCTAGTGGCGGCATTAAATAAAATGATCATTTATTGTTCCTTACTATGTGGAACTGTCAATATCTTATTGTACCACTATCCTGCTACAGCGACGGTAGTAAATAATCTGATTGGTAAAGACCGCTGTGTGCGTTTCCAATCTTAGTTTTCACGATTTTGAAATGAACATTTTTAATGAAACAAAAAATGCCTTTATTAACCATTAAAAACTATACAAATGGGGAGGGGGTTTTAGTGCTATTGAGCCCCCTCTCTAACACCTAACTGCAAAGGGAAAATAATAAACATAATAATGTACAATAATGGAACATACAATAGTATTAACAAAATTGACAAAAAAAATAGTAACTAAAATGACAAATAATAATCTGTACAATGCTTAGTAATGAATATAAAAACAATAAACTTTCTGAAATTTACAACTAAAACATTCACTCATCTTTATTCACCCCTAATTACTGAGCCATCAGTGCCTCGAAATCATCATCACCACAAGGCTCAAAAGATGATCTGGTAATTCTAAAAATATTAGTTTGTAGATACAGTATTATAAAAATGGCTCATTAATATGATTTTTTAAAGCTTTGGAAATTCTTACTACTGTACTTAAAACTAGGAAGAAATTTGTTTAGAATGTTGATATATCGATCTGAAATTAAAAAAATACCTATCTCTTAGACTATAAATAATATAAACGTGGCTTGAGTCTTCTTCTATTTATAAAATTAATATAGTCTGAAAACGACTGTGAATGATAAAGTGATACTTTGTGAGTATATGTAACTATTATTTTAATACACAATAAAACTATCCTTTTATTACCAATCATAAAATGTACATTAAAATAGACAGTAGGTACAGACTGAACAAATAGTCTGACCTCACGGCCAAAGACAGCTGGACATAGACGAGGAGTGAAAGAGGGTTCTTTTATGAAAACATCAGCCTACTCAAACAGTTGTTTTGAGGAAGTTTATATCTATTATTACTATCATCTGATGTTTATTGTTGTAAAATTTGTTATTAAAATGGTTAGTAGCAACACTGCAGCGCGCACAGACTAATTGTTCAATCAGTAAGTTGAAACTCTTGTTTACTATCAAAGCTTGTTCTGGCAGAAATGGTATTAATTTATCCAATTTAAAAATTATATGAAATTACAATTATTTTAAAAAGAAAGTACTATGCACAAATTTGTTTAAAATTCCTAACAAATTATTTCTTACCTCGCTTCTGCTTCCAATTTTTCTTTTTGTCGCTGTTTTTCTTCAAGTTCCTTTTTGAGCATTTTTTGTTTTCGCCTCTCTTCTTTCTCAGCTCTTTTTTTATCATATTCACCACTTAGTAATTCCTTTAAGATAACAGTGCATTATTTTATTAAAATTAAAATTTTAGAGATTTTTCTGAAATTTATCAATTTTGTTTATAATTTTACCACTGATGATTAAACTTCCCTTCAACAAATATCATATTCAACATGGAAGTGAGCTAGTTTTAAAATTCTGGAGATATCTTGTTAATTTTTTTTCTGTTCTTGTTAATTCACATTTTATACCATGAAATCCTAAATTTGAAATGTAGAAAAACCAAAGTTACAATACGTTTATAACACTTAAAATGTTCTTTTCTTAATGGGGCATCAGTGGCTACGTACTGAAGACTATAAATTAGTTCTCATCTACATTAATCAGCTCAGTACCTTCCAGTTAAGTGGAGGCCTTTGTATGTTGAACCGTCACGTCACTCTGGAACTGTTCGGTGATCTTAATTTTCATTACAAGTATTATTGGCTTATTAGTGTTCTCATTAATATTTATATAAAAGGCAACAAATTAATCTGTTGACAATTTCTTTTCCACAGACAGTACAATGACTATTTAAATTAAGATTTTTTTTTCTTTCTTCTCAGTCCTTTAAGGTTTGACATTGTGCTTGACACGAAAGATACATATCCCAGGATAACCCAAGAGCTGCCATTACATGCATTTTTGAACATTTATCGAGAACTGTAAGGATTGCTGTTTACGGGTTCACCTTTACAGCCTGTTATAGATTTCGCATGTACAAGAAGAAAAAAACGGCACAGTATGAAATAAAGATAATGGTGATGACTGGCATACGTGCCAGTTATCTGTAGAATGCATATATACTACGGACACATTAAATTTTCTGTATCACCTGAGCAAACCTGCACAAGTCAGATTTGAGACTTGCCAAGCCCTGTACACCCTTCTGCAATAACCAATCAAATATTTTGAATCACTTTTAATTTGTTGTTGTTTTTATTTCAAAACAGTCAGATCTTTTTGCCGTACCCGTTATTATAATGGCATGTTTAGGAAACACAATTAGAGAGAATATAAACTTTAGGCACTGGTGGCACAGTACTGTAACCCAGCTACTTGGGAACAAAGTGTTTCAGAGATTGTAGGCGATAGGTTCCATGCTTGGTCCTCTTAATACATGGCGTCTGCTTAATGGTTGCCATCAACGTGGACACTACTAGAGAAGTCTGGGGTGTCCATGTTGAATGGTAGTCAAGGTTCGGATGTTGTGTAGGGAAGAGAACTGAGTGTCAGACTTGTCAGTTAGCTGAAAATTATAGAAACACTACATGGTTTAGATTCTATGTAAAGTTGTAGGGCCCATAGTTGCCATAAGTCCTTTCTAAGCTGTCGAACTCAGATAGTAACAATGACTACACTCGTTCATCTACACTCATTCACCCCTTATATTCACCCATATCTCTACAATCGGCGTATTAGAGATGAATAATGAATAGTTTTTATACAGCAATAAAAAACAATTAGACGTCTGACAGAAAAAGTACTTATGTTATTACTTTGAGGTACAGTAATTGAGGGTTTCAACGACACCTATAATTACTGGTATTAGTATAACATAACAGCCAGACAAATATTTACTGTCAAAAGACATAGTTTACCCATAAAAAACAACTTGACAAAACTGTATGTTACGAGACCTGCTGAAATGGCGCACAAACGGTACTTGGGAGAGCCTGAAGCAGAGCAGTCTAAAGCGTCAGTAGTTTTGAAGGGATGTGCAGAGTAAGGTTTCAATGGAGAGACGTATCTAAAAAAAGAATAGAAAGTAAAACGTGACAATTAGGTTTTCCTTCCGCAACTTTGAAAATATACAGTGTCACCACTATTTTTCCACAGAAATAATAATTTATACATCAAATTAGTCATTAGATCTTTCTCAGTAAAATCATTTACAGAATGATCCGATAAAACATTGCTAAGCCTTAAAATTGGTATACAAAAATATTGCAAAATCATTTCACATGATTGTAGAGGTGCTTATTGAACATTGACTATATTGCAGTTAACAAATAATTCTTATTTGAAAATTGAACTGATATTCGTTTGAAAATGATCTTTTGTGACTGAAGCAGTATAAAAGAAAAATTCTTTCCTTATAAGAATGTATAATTTATTATTACCGATAGCTTAATGACACCAGGTCTATACTTCTGGGCTACACTTTTCTTGAGTTTTTGAGGCTCCAATCGTGGCAGTTTAGGAGGATATATGAGTTCTCCTTTCTCGTCCAGACACGAGATTGTGGGTTTACTCTTCCGTTTGTCTAGTTTCATATACTGTCTTACTGCGTTCACACTAGTGTTGTAACAACTGCCAATAGTATCAGTGGGTTTCAAATACTGAAATCCATCCTAAAAATAACATCTTGATCAGTATAATTATAAAATAAGTCAGAAATTGTTGGTAAAATATGGATTTTTATTTCTAATATCGAACTATGAAACTGGGAGCATGAAATCAACCCCACGAGAGTTCATCTAATATATGCACACATGAAATAGTATGACTAGATTGTATACAGTATGTAAAAAAAGTATGGAAACTTTGTTATAGCTACTAAACTGTGAAATTTAGACTGGTATGAATTCCAACTTTGCTTTAGTTATATGATTTTCATGGTCTTTTCAAAATACATTCAGTTGGACGACATCCCATCTATAAGCTGTCATTAACCTTTAATATAGGCATATGTCCAGCTTGGTACAAATATAAAGGTTTATTTAAATCAAGCAAACACAATGAATTCGACTTTATAATGTTGCTTTCTACTTGAGAAGTGGACATTTTAAGTTTTAAAATAATAAAACGGGGTTATAACTTATGATTTAATCATAGCAATATAAAAAAACTTTTAAATGTTTTACATAAAACAAGATAAACAAACATCTCATTTTCACGTTCCAAGCTTAAAACAAAGGTACAAAATTTGTTCAAAATCATTTCAGACTATACATTTAACAATTTACCAGCTTATACAAGGCATGTTTTTAAAGTAAATACCGTTTTGGAATCTCGCCGCTGTAGCACTGCGGTCTGTGTTCAGCGCATGCTTGCTGGGTACAACTATCTATTGGCAAGCCACAGCCGCAGTTACGGATCCAATTAACTGTATTTAAGGTCATTTATTACTATTTAAAATTCCTCCTCTGGTTAAAATTGCCGCCGACTGTGAATTATGCGCTGTGTACATTTTTATAACTCTAAGGGTGTGGAAGCACTCATCGTGAGTATGTCACAGAGACAATTAATTAGGTTTTAATAATTACAACCATCACAATTCTAATGTTCTAGGAACGTGAGAGAACTGGTTAAACATTTTTTGTGTTATTCTCGTCAAACGTTTGTTTTTGTGATTCTCTGTCAGCATTTTGGGAACCTACCGTAAGCATAACTTTCGGTACTTCAAACAGTCTGTCACAATATCAATAATCGCACTTCTTGACACTTGAAAACTCACTACATAATGATGTAGTTGTAAAGCATCTGTTTTCTCTGACTTTTTTCATAACATTTTGCACTAAGTCATCAGTAATGAGTGAAGGTTTCCAACTTAGTTCATCATCATGCACATTCGCACAAGCTTAAAAGCTCTCACCCATTTCCATACCATCCCATCACTCATTCTGTTTTCTCAATAAACTTCACAGATCTCTCGATGAATGTCAGCTGCTTTCATGGCTTAATCGTTACGAAAACTTATTACAACATGTACTTTACAGTTGGCGGCATTTTTAAACAGAGGATGATTTTTTTTAAACAGTCATAAACGACCTTAAATACAGTCAAATGGATCCGTAACAGCGGCTGTGGCTAGCCAAAAGATAGTAGTATCTAGCACGCATGCACTGGACACCGATCACAGCGCTACAACGGTGGGATTCCAAAACGGTACTTACTTTAAAAACTTGCCTTGTAGAAAATTTCACAGAATCTCTAATGCAATTTTCCTTAACTCAGGTCAGGTCTTTAGTGTCAAATGGGTTTGCTTTATAAACATTTTGGACATCCCAGAAAAAAATCTAAAGAATTCATATTCAGTGACTTAGCCGGCCACTCAATTGAATCTGTACAACCGATCCGATCCATCTGAGAGGTCCATCTCTATGTTCAAGAATATCTGTACCTTCCTAGCGTAATGAGCTGGGGCGCCATCTAACAATTTGGTTTATATTTTGCAACAATTGTGGTTGTTATATAAATTCACGTATGCACCACCATTTATCACAAACTTTATTGCCTACAATATTGCAGTCAATTACTCCAGCCCAGACATTCACTTTTTGAGGGTGTTATGAATCAAATTCTCTCATCCAGTCAGGATTATGGTTGTGCCAGTATCGACTATTGTGTCTATTTGCATTTCCATTAGCTTTATCAGAAATCAGCACTAACGCTATAAAATTTAGAGTTTCGTCACATTTTCTCATTATTATGAATTTTAAAATAAACTGAATGAATGTTAAAAGAGAATTTGAGGAAAGAGTATGTTATCTTACTTAACTTCAACTCTTTTTGTTGATATCCTTTCCTTTTTGTAAAGAAAGTGTATTTGAAATTAAACATTTTCTAAATGAGGACCAGCACAGATAAAATAGGATTTTTCTAGGAGAAAATCAGCATAAATTTAGCTAAATATATGTAATGAAAAGTTGAATACTTTGAAAGGCACAGATTTGGTTAAGCTCTTATCTTTCAAAAGAGGAGGAAACAAATTTCCACGTAGTGTTGCCTCAAGAAGAGGTGTTGGCTCATCATCAGCTATTGGCAGCCATGGCAAAGGTGGGATGGACTTGCAAGGCAACGTCTTTGACTGTTTTGAAGAGTGTAATGCCATCTGTAAAATAAAGATTATTTTATATAACGGAGCAATGAATTGCAATGAATGAAATGAGAAAAAAAGATGAATCAGAAACCACTTACTTAGTTTAACAATAAATGCTAGAAAACGAATTAGAATGAGATAAACAAACATGTTAATACAAATGTTTGTATTTCATAATCATTCGACACAATTTAACATTGTGTTATTCATGTTATTCACTTAACGTATGATAAATAAATTTACATGGATTTGTTTGGTTATATATGTTTTATAAATGGCATCAGGAACACTGTTCAAACAAATTTCCTTAATATAGGCTAATAGGCCTATGTATCTTCAAAGGAAAGATTATTTTGACACACATACTTTTTTCAATAAAATACAAATTCCCTAACATCAGAAGGTTAGATTACATACAGTGATAAGGACAGGTTTATGTTTTCAATTGAAAAAAACTATTACAGTAATGACAGAAAAAAAATGCTACATCAATTTTCCTGAAACTACACTTTTAACAAAAATGGCCCTTCATATTTCCTATAGGAAAGTAAATATGGATTGCCATCAAAAGGGTTATTACTTGTGCCAAACATGTCCCTTTAAAAATTACGTTTTCCAATGCAAGTTTTAATTACTACACAATAATGTTTCAAATTAAGTTATAGTGGTTAAATAATAACAAAAATATTTGTAATCAACATTTAGAAAACTACTTCTTACCTTAAAAGACTGAATTGAAATTTAACTACTAATATAAGTTAATCATACTGTAATATGTCATATTTTAAATATTTTTAAAGTACTTTAAAACCCATTTGACATTTTAATGTATAAACATAAATACGGTAGTGAAATTATAGTTTTAAATCATAACAGGTCAATCATAGCCAAGTCTATCATATATTGCCCAGCTGTAAAGAAAGATAAGTAAACAGTAAACTGACTCCTAATCCAAACAAGTCAAACAAGTCTATTTGCATTGAGAAATTGAGAACTAATTATGGACTAAACAATTATACTAACTGCAACATGATTGTTGACGTTCACCGCCTGTTATATTTCTTCATTGCTCTAGCAACGAGGAACGTAGGAGTAAACGAACCTGTTTAATCAATATACTGTAACAAAGTTATTGATTTTTGTGTTTTGGTACCCTAACTGCTAAACATAAAAGTGAGAGTAAATGAGTTACATATGGTATTATTTACTCTCACTATTTATTAAATTCGAAAGAATAAATTAAGTACCGATACCAAGATTTAATTTCTTTATGATTTTTTACATAACATAAGTTGTTTTAACGAATAACATAACAATTAACATAAGATAGTTAATAGTTTTAATACTCTGTTTATTTCTCTGATGGATAACCATACACCTCTGATTTCAAAACATGTATGAAAAACCTCCTCCTTGGTTATCTGATTTTATTAAATGCTTAAAAAAACGTAAAGATGCATCATATCGAAAAGCAAAACGTTCTGAATCATCTCAGGACTGGATACCCTATAGACCGCTTGTAAACTATACACAATGATAAAAATGCCAAGGCAAGACATTACTATCATTCTCTTGTTTTAATTTCTAAGATTTTGAAAGCTGTGTATGATATTGATAGTAAGGTGCATAATGTAGGTAGTAATTTGGGTTTTTTAGATTAGGCCTACATCAGTCATATAAGCAGAACAATTTTGACAAACTTCATAATGTGAACGAATCCTTATTAAATTGTACAATGGTTAATGATAAAACAATAGATGTTTTTACTGTTCTGCAGCTTAACTAACTGTCAATGTCTTAGAAATAAATTTTTGGACTTAGAGCATTTATGTATGAGTAAGAGTGTGGATGTTGTTTGTGTGTCAGAACACTGGCTTAAGGCAGGGGAAGTAGATCTTTACATACCTAAGAGTTTTGTAGCAGCCAATATATTGTGTAGGAATGTTTTTAAAAATGGGGGGGTTGGAATCTTTTTAAAAAGAAATATTGAGTTTGAGGTTGTTGATGTAACGGATTACTTTGTAGAATTGCATTGTGAAATAAGTTGCATCCAGCTAACCTCATGTAAATTGATTGTTATAAGTATTTATAGATCACCGGCTGGAAATATGGAAACTTTTTTAGAAAATTTTGAATTAACAGTTAAAAAGATTTTAGGTAAGTATTCTTCATATAAAATAATTATATGCGGAGACTTTAACATTGAAATGGCAAAACCTACTACAAATATCTCTTTAAAATTTCTGAATATATTGCGGTCTTATAACTTTTTCTGTGTAATTAAAAACCCTACCAGAAATAAAGCGTGTATAGACAACATAATTGTTAATTTTTCAAGAGATCTTTATAAAGCCAGAAAATTAGGGGGCAGCTTTGCAGATCACGACCCTTTACTACTGGAAATGAAACTCAAAACTGATAAATGTTTAAAAAGTAATAATAACAATGGTAAAAATGACACATTCATCCGTACTCAATCAGACAATCAAATTAAGGAATTTGCGGAATGTCTGCTCAACAATCAATGGAGTTTTACCAAAAACTTGTCTAGGCCTGCTGGTGTATCTGATGCACAGATGTGTGATCGATTTTTTAAAATGTATATTGACCTATGGCACACTTGTTCACCTCTGGTTAAATGTAAATCTAAGCATAATAATAGTTATAGAAATAAGTACAATAAGGTTAATTGGTATTCTGTGGAGCTTGCAGACTCTAGAACATTAATGCTCTCATATTTTACAATGTACAAAAATATGGTTCCAGGTACAATACAATCCAATCAGGCATACAAAATTTACCAAAATTTGAAAAAGAAATACAGAAAACAATTGGCAAATGCAAAAAAATTGGCTTGTCAAAATTATATAGAAAATTCTGCAAATAAGTGTAAGGCCGCGTGGGAAGTCATCTCGGGGGAAAGCTCACCTACACACACACAGCAGGTAAGTCTCGAACCAGATATGGTCAATAATTACTTTCTAAATTCTGTACATGATTTGGGGCAGCAGTTTGATAAGTCAGTTGTTTCAGCTATTAACCTTTTAAATACAGTCAACTGCCCATACTTGGGACAGTTTTTAGATTCCAATATTAAAAAAACTAAAATAGTAAGTATTTAAGGATTGAAAAAATAGACCAAAACTTTGAAGGGCCTTTATACTTACCGAATATGGACTTGTCTCTCATTATTTTGTTTGTTTGTCTATAAAAAAAAAAATAAAAAATTAACTGTCCCAAGTTAGGAATACCATCACCTAACTTGGGACACCCCTGTATTTAAATATATGTACCATGTTTGGACAGCTAAATTCTAACGTGGGACACCATAAATGTTTTTTTTTTTTTACTCTTTTAGTGTTGTAGGTGAAATAAAAACTTTAAATTTTACCATAAACATGTATTTTAAGTAAAAATAATACAATTTAACTCATAAATTAATGTCATTATGCAAAACTAACGTAAATTAACATTATTTTTCTGTTAAAAATACTGTAAAGTCCTTTTGCTTTATACCACACACTTTTACTAGTTCATACAGTATTAAAAAAATATCTACCCCTCACTGTTTTGTTTTTTTCGGGCTTCACAACTTTTATCAATCGAGAGAGGTCCACATCCTCCTCAATGTCGTCTATATCGGGAAAAACAAAAACATTTTTGGAGCCTTTGTACTCTCTCATGTATTTGATCGTCATCTTCCCGTTACTATGTTTTTTAATCACTTTAGCTACAAACTTCTTCCTGCTCTCTTTCTTCGAACCGCTGTCATATGTTACTAAGACAACAACAAAGTCCTCTTCATTGACTGAGGCTGAGGGCATCTCTTCAAAATCCAACTGTCTATAGTCTTTATCCAACGTATCAGACTCGAGTAGTAGTTGTTCTTGAGCTGTTTCTTTATCAATTTCTTCGGCAACTTCGTCATCGAACAGTACAGAAAAATCTTCTTCTCCAATTGAGGAAGAACTGTCACGTAAAGATAGGGCATCACTATCTTCAGAGGTCTCATCTGTTTTTCGTTTTTTTACATTCTTTGATTCCTTTTTTCTGTTATATTTCCCCTGCCTCTTTAAACCCTTGCCTTTGATACTTTTAAGTCCTTTTTTCTGAACCCCTTTTTCCTTAGGGTCTTTAGTTGTTTCAATAGCCTTAATTCTTCTACAAATTCACCCTCTGCTATACTTTTGCCTGGCGTAATAGTGATTTTCTTTTTCCTGGGTCGGACTCTAGTTTCCTTTGTTCGGGTCTCTTTGAGAAACTCCTCGAAAGCCGTTGTCCATGCTGCACTTGAATTAGTAGTGTCATCTGATTCATAGGACACTTTAGGCAGACATTCAAGAACTTTATTTTTGTTTAGCGGAAAAATTCCACTCTTCAAAAATCCTGCTTCTAGATTAGCAGGTATTTTGCTCTCAATCTCATCTAAGGTCTTTTTCAACAACCTTGGGAACTGATCCTTTCGTACAGTCCTTTACATTTTTCTTTCCACTCTGTTAGCTGTTTTCTCCAAGCTGTCTTGAGGGGGCTGAAGAAGGCTAAATCAAGAGGTTGGCATAGGTGGGTGCTGTTAGGAGGTAAGAGAATGAACCGTATGTTGTATTTGATACAAGCCTCTAAAATTCCAACTGATAAGTGGCTGGAAAGATTGTCTCCGATGATAGCCTTCGGGATGTCACCAAGCTTTTTTAAGTATGGCAATGCAATAGACATGAACCAGTCCTCAAAGATAGCACCCTCAAACCATCCAGATTTAGATCTATTGAAGCGTGCTCCTACGGGACCCCCTTCAGTCCAAGTATTGTACATGTTATCAGCCTTGTATACAATATACGGTGGTAAGGCTACACCGCTGGCTGTTCCAGCAAACATTACTGAAAAATTGGACTTGGAAAAGTCCATGATTCGCTCTGGGCGTTTGCATTTCCTTTTTACGATGACTTTACTCTTGCCTGGGTCGTCTTTGATGCTTGTTTCATCATAATTAATGAGTGCCTCAGGCAAAACATCCTTTAGAGATATTGCGAGTTCATTAAAGTAGGATTCTATTACTTCTGGAGTGATAGCAGCCCTTGCCCTCTTGATGTTTTTACACAAACGGGCCTTCAATTCATCCCTTTGCCTCTTCAAAAAGCCTTTAACCCACTTGATGCCAGGCATATTGTTTTCAAAACGGGGCTCAGTTAGGCCATTTTTGTCCAACATTTTCTTCACAATACATCTGATATCAAAACTTGATAATGGAAAACCCCAGTCTGCTGCTAAAGTGATACATTCCGTAATTTTCTTCTCTTCCTCATCACTAAAAACTGGAGGCCATCCATAGTGGTTTTGTTGTTTGTATTTTACTCGTCTTTGGATTGAAGACTTTGGGACGCCGAATTTTTTTCGGCTTTCCGCAAGGACATCCCTTTTCGGACAGCATCGGCAGCCTTGGCAATACTGTCTTCCCTGAAGACATGATATGGTTTCTTGGTATTCATTTTATCATCAGGCATCAGACATCAGACTCCATCTGAAAAAATTAAAATTTTAACCTAAAAAGTGAGGGAAATATTTGTGTCCTAACTTGGGACAGTGTCCCAAGTTAAGCATATGTGTGCAATTTTTTTCAAAAATGTATATAACCTAAAAACGCATGCTTTGACAATCAAAACAGCCATTAGCCTTGTTTCATAACCTAATAGGCATAACACAATACCTAGCTACACATTGAGACCCATCCCCCCCACCAAAGCTGGTAAGCGTGCCAACCGGGGGGATGGCTCAAAACAAGTCGAGCGATGGGATCACGGGTGGCGGTTGGAGGGTCCAAAATAAAACTCGGCAGCTGAGCAAAACTACTTTTTATTATCACGAAAACCAGAAAATATTAATTAATCAAAACGGCAGAAGGCCACAATAAAAATAGGCAGAAGGCCACAATATAAATTCGCACTTCAATAAATAACAATTAACACTAAAATTAACAAGATAAGACACAAAAGCTACAAAAACAACAAACGCAACAAATACCAAAATTACCAATTAACAACTACATGGCCTATCTGCAGCCTAGCTTGAGACACCCAAAACGTAAGACAATTTTAAGCCCCAAATAAAAGTGAAAATTTAGAACCTTTGGATCACAACACTTAAACCGGCAATTCAGCCCACATCCCTTGATTCCACCGGGCCAGGGAGTAAGCCGGAA
Organism: Stictocephala bisonia; assembly: GCA_035578905.1. Taxonomy (NCBI): domain Eukaryota; kingdom Metazoa; phylum Arthropoda; class Insecta; order Hemiptera; family Membracidae; genus Stictocephala; species Stictocephala bisonia. The sequence continues at coordinate 29,812 of JAQJVL010000026.1, read as the reverse complement.
TCCCTGGGCAGCTCCGAATTAGAAGTTACGTAAAAGTACCATAATCCCCTTTTGGTGAAAGTTTAAAAAATTAAACAATTAAAAAGAAAATCTAACACGGTACCGTTCGAGTAAAAATGCACTTCAAGACATCTATAATACAATTAACAACAACAAAAATAAATAACGATCACTAGGCCTAAACATTTAAATAAATAAATAACATAACTTAACCATAGGGACCTAACAAATATAAAATCTAAAAAATATAACAACAAATAAAACTAACTAAATAACTAACAATAAATATCAACATAAGCTTTTTTTTCCTCTTTTTATTTCTTTTCTTAAATTTGAAATATATATATATATCTAGCAATGTCCCCATGGCTGTGTTGCATCACTTTTCTAGTTTTTAGGCCTAGGCCACATAAAGTTCCACAAATTTTTTTCTCTTCTTTTTTTTTCTTATATTTCACTGCCCTTTTCTTTTTTGTTTTTCTTTTTAGGAAATACATCATCAAAACCCCCAGCTCAGCCGCCGGGAAATAAAATGGAATACACTGACCTGAGGACAGGAGACTTATACCACAAAGATGTAGAGCGGGTAGCGGGCGCCTCCAGGCTCCAACATGGTCCTCAGGCCAGGCTAGCAGTGCAGATGGTAGACAATCCCCGGACGGCAGGCCGAGGGCAGAAACGTCCTACTCAAGGACCCTGGAGTTTTAGTGTCTCTCAGCCGGCAACCATGACTTGACGAAAGCAGCCAGGAAACGACTAGAAAAACTGGCCAACCGGACCGACTCAAGCTGGAACACGGAACGACCGAGTCCAACGGCCACCAAAGTACGCAAAACGCAGGCCTGAGCGAATCTCAGGCAGCCCGGCAGACTACGACGAAAAAAAACGTAATGTACCGGTCAAAGACCCGGTACAACATCTCTAACAATAATGGTACACTTTGGGCAATTAAAGTTATTTTGACTTACGAAATGATCAGTTTTTTATATTAAAAAACTTACCTTAAAATTATCCTTTAATATGAGAATTGAGCAGCAGTAACCTAATAGTCTTAAAAACAAAGTCAAGGCTGAACAAATGATGGAACTATCAGCTGTCAAACTTCACTCTTCAGGTTGGCCAACCTAAAAAAGTAAAATGTCTCTTTTTGTCCCAAGTTAGATACCTGTCCCAAGTATGGGCAGTTGACTGTAATACAAACTTAATTAGGCCTAATAGTTTCCGTTGGAGAATGACCACACCTGAGGAGGTGAGTAAAACAGCTGCTCAATTGTCGAATTCTAAGGCAATGGACTGTTATTGGCTTTCAAATAATATTATTAAGAAAACTATTCATTTAATTAATGTACCTTTGGCCTTTATTTTTAACACATGTTTTCACTTAAGTTACTTTCCTGAATTACTAAAATTATCCAAAGTAGTACCAATATTTAAGAAGGGAGATAAAAGCTCACCACAGAATTACCGTCCAGTCTCAATAGTTCCCATTTTTTCAAAATTATTCGAATCAATTATATATAGTCAATTAAGTGAATATTTTGAAAGAAACAATTTAATTTCAGTTTCTCAATTTGGATTCAGGAAAGGTATGTCTACCGTAACTGCAGTACAGCAAATTGTTGGGAATAGTCTAGAAGCGTTTGAAAATAAGGAAACTGTTGCTCTCACCCTTTTTGATCTCACTAAAGCTTTTGATTGTGTACCTTTTGATATTTTACTTTATAAACTTAAATATTATGGAATTGACACCCATTCACTTAACTTGATAAAATCATATCTCAGCAATAGAACTCAATATGTTGCACTCAACAGCAGGAATTCCGCGGTTGCAAGTGTCTCAACTGGGGTGCCCCAGGGCTCTGTCCTAGGGCCTTTTCTGTTCATAGTAGCCATAAATGATTTGCCATATAACAATACTAGTGTAAATACAATAGTATATGCGGACGACACCACCATTATGAAAAGTCATAAAGACCTAAATTATTTAAATGATGTAATTGAGGGCTCAACAAGGGATGTACTGAATTGGTTTCAAAGTAATAAACTACATTGTAATAAAGATAAAACTCAGAATTTGATACTTAGTCTCAAAAATGAAATTCCATACAATTCAGTAAAACTGTTGGGCATAAACATTGATAGTAAATTGTGTTGGAAAGACCAAATCAACAATATCTGTAAAAAAATATCCAGAACAGTATTTTTATTTTGGAAGCTAAAGCCACTTGTAAATTTAGAATACTTAAGAATTGCATACTTTGGCTTGTTTCAATCGCATATCACCTATGGGTTGATACTGTGGGGACATTCTCATTGTGTGCATGAGATATTACTAATACAAAAGAAAATTGTTCGCAATATGGCAGGGGCAGGGGCCCTGGAGCACTGTAAACCGCTTTTTGTTTACCTTAAAATCTGCACAATTATTAACCTATATATTTTTCAAGTCTTAATGTATGCCAAAGATAATTTAAATTTATTTCAAAAAAGACAAAACATACACAATCATAAGACTAGAAATAGAATCAATCTGGATATTCCTCATCATAGGCTTACCCTTACAGGCAAGTCCTATAAAATTAATTGTGTTACATTTTTTAATAAGCTCCCCGAGATTGCTTGGACAATACCACGTAATAAATTTAAAATTGTCATTTATAACTGGCTTCTCAATAATCCATTTTATTCTATTTCCGAGTTTCTAGAGTCTGACGAACATAACTTTTTGCAATATGTAAATGTAATAGTCTTTTCTGTTTTCTGTTTTAAGTATAGATTAATTTAAATATGTGTATGTTGAAGAGTAATTTATTGTAAAATTTTAATATATAGTAATTTATTGTTGAATCTTAATATATGGTAATTTTATTGTTGAATTTTATTATGTAATTATTTATTGTTAAGTTTTAATATAATATAGTGATTTATTGTAGTTTTAATATGTAATGATGATTGATAAGCAAATTTTGACAGAGTGCAACTGCCTTCTTTTAGATTAGATTTGTAATTGTAGATTTGACATGTCCTATTCGAACTTATTTTTGTCAATGGAATAAATAATTCTTGATTCTTGATTCTTGATTCTTGCCCTCAAACAAAGTACTAGGTCAATGCGGAGTAAGTGTAAAGAACTTGGAATAGGCAAAGTTCTGAAAACACGACAGTTCATTTTCATCTTGACGGCTCAAAGGATTTCTTTGTTAACATTCCTGTAGATTCATGAACTCTTGCAGGACTATATTCATAAACTGAAGGCAGGTCGTTTCACTTCATTCCAATGACTGAGACTGGTGTGTTTATTTATTTATTGGTTCAACGGTTCCACCATTTTTACAAAACTTATACAATCGTTAATACAATCATTAACATAATTATAGTACATTAATACAATCAAAACAATCAAGATGGCAACAAGTAACATTTAGCATTTTGAGTTCGTCAATGACTTACATAACTACAAAAAACAGCAATATATTTAAATCAGAATACAGTAAGTACTGGCAAGTTTATGTGTATATATAAACAAAACAGACTAACAATACAATAATAGAGTCTCTAAGCAACGTAACAGGAATAGAATTAATAATTCATAAAACAACAATAACAATAATAATGTCTAATAACATAGCAAAAGAAAAACAGAGTGATGTAGTGTTGTGAGATTTCAATAAATGTAAGTGTATGAAATAAATTAATTACTGTGCATATGAGGGAAGTCAATGCCGACTTGTGCAAGATACTTCTTGCGAAGTGACTTTGGACTTTCACTGAAGAAATCAAT
>JAQJVL010000026.1:0-25931 GCA_035578905.1 Stictocephala bisonia | reverse complement strand
AAACATGTATCTGAGGATATAAAATGGAGGGAAAAGGGTGTCAGGGCCATGATGTTCTGTTAAATAAGATATACGATTGTGGGATTAGAGGAATTGTTTTAGAGTGGTATAAAAGGTATCTTTACAACAGAATTCAATGCGTTAAAATTAAAAATGAGTTTAGTGATAGAGGTAAACTTAAATTTGGCTACTGCAAGATTCTGTGTTGGGGTAGTATTGTTCATTATTTTCATTAATGATTTGTGCTATTGTGCAATTTGCAATGATTTGTGCAATTGTAGTTTTAAAGGTAAAGTGACATGCTTTGCAGATGACACTGCTCTTTGTTACACCCTTATTCTTGGTGGAAGTTCATCAATACATGAGTGAAGATTTAATGTTGTTGCAATGATGGTTTGTAAATAATGCATTTTTTTGATTCCGTAGAAAACTGCTTATATTAATTAAAACTAAGAGATCATGTTTTCCTTTACTAACCCGTAATATACAAATGTATAGATTGTTTGTGTCAGATGAGTTATTGTAGGGATTAATGTGTTATTATAAATTATAAGGATGCAATTAAATGCCTAGGGATTAACCTTGACAGGGAACTGAACTGGAATACACACATTAGTATAATGAGCAAGAAGATCATTTCGGTTTCGAGACTTTTATTTTTGCTAAAGCCACTTGCACCAGTTTCTGTGTTGAGATAAGTTTACATTTCGTTAGTATATTCTAAACTTGTTTATGGCATCTTATGGGGGAGGGGGGCATATTTAGGTAATCTCAAAGTTATTACAAAACAAAAACGAATAGTAAGAACCATTTTGTACATGAATGTAATCAAATGTTTCCGACTTGCTGTTCATGTCAGGGCTACGAATATGATGTAGTAAATTTCTCAAATGATCTGTTCCTTTCACTCTTTTCAGTGGTATATGAATCACCTTGATGCATTATATGAAAACATACATTAAAAATGCATTTTTCAGGTTTTAATTATCCAATGGAGAATTTTATCGCCTGGCATGGCCTTCTTGCTGTGTTATGTATATCTGTTAACCAAGTAGCATTTACTTCTGCAGCATTCGGTAGTAAGTATGCCTCTCAAATAATTCTTAATAGTGAAACATAAGTTATTTTATTAATCCTCGATCTGGGTATGAAATTTTCCTGTAATGTGTAGGCGATTTTTGCCAATCTGCAAGTGTTTCTTATAAAACTCATAAAAAATAGTAAATTACAATAAAAATAGTTATGTTTGGTATCAATTTGTTCAAAAGAATGTAGGCTATCATGTAATGTATAAAACGTAACCAAAAGTTATTTTCTTTTTCGCAGTATGTAACATTTGATAAAAAAAACTTTTTACTCGCGAAAGGGGGAGGTGTACCCCATAGAAACAATGTTGTGGTAATAAAATAAGAAATGTGAAAGATAGCCGTAATATCCTAAATTTTATCTAGTTTCAAAAAATAGATGATTTATTTATAATATAGGCATTAATAAATTTACTAGAAATTTATAACTGCAACCAATACAGAAACTAAAAAAATTTATTACTGCGGTAACGATAATATTAAAAATGATCATAAAAAGTTTCTATAAACACTACACAGTTCGTTTATATACAAAATTTAGCTAAGAACATGCTCTAACAAATAAATATATTCTTTGAAAGCCTACTTTAGTAGGCTAATTAGCAGTAATAATAACTAATTATGTACAGTAGCAATATTCCCACGCGAACGAAGCAATAAGGCAATATGGTGGGACTGGCCCTAGGCCTTTGGCCTATGAGTTGGCAATGTTCACAAAGTCGTATAAAATATTGAATAAAGAACAATCAATGAATGATGTATATCGATGTTTTCAACATCTTCTGTACTTTCCATAGATAGCATAAGTATTGAAGTAACTTATCAGGTACAGTGTTTATTATAATAACTTTTCTTTCGGGCGGGACAAGGGAGGCACAACTACGCCGTAAAGCAAATTAAGGGTTAAGTAATGTTAACATACTGTAACCGAGCTACTTGGGGACAAAGGGTAATGGAGATTGTAGGCAATAGGTTTTATGGTCTTAATACTGACATGGTGTCCGCTCAATGGTTGCCATCAATGTGGACATTGCTGGAGAACCCTGGGGTATCCATGTTGGATAGTAGTCAGGTCCCATATATTGTGTAGGGAAGAGAACTGAGTATCAGGCTTGCCAGTTAGCTTAAAATCAGACCAATACTATGTGGTTCAGATTCCAGTAAAACTGAAGGTCCCTTAGTTGCCCTGGTTATTGGGCTGTTAATTATTGGCTCTTTTTAAGGAATGGTTGAAACCTTACTTAGTAACAATAACTACAATCGTTCATCTACACTCATTTGCGCATACCTCTAAGATCAGTGTCTTAGTAATCAATAATCAAAGTTGTTTCTTGTTATTTCACCATAAAATGTTAAATTTACAGCTTTTTTATATTTTATTCATTTATAGTTTTTATGAAATCATTTTAGACAAATAAAAGTATAGTGATTAGTGATTATTAAATCATAGATTTATGTTTTTAAAGGGTTAGATGTGAAAAAAGATAAATTGGTGAAATGCAGTAAAATTTAGGAATCAATATAAGATATTTACTATTACCCGACATCAATGAGCTGATAATTTGTTGTGAGATGCATCCATTTGACTTCAATCTTGACCAGCGTGTCAGAGGAAAAAGCAGTGTTGTCATGCTTGATTCCTGCGAATCACTGAGTTTGTGCATTTCATGGTTTAACATTTTTCAGCTGTGTTCCTCAGCAAAAACCGTTAACCTTACTTTCACATATCCAAATACAGATGCAACAACTCGTAACCCTACCATCCACCCAAACACAGATTACTAATTGGCTGTAATGTTGAGCTCCCCATTAATGTTGTTTAAGCGAGAAAATACTGCCGGCGCAGAAATTTTATGCACCTGAGTTTGAAAGTTGTTTACTAAGAGGCTTATAAAAAAGTCAATCACACCTTTTCTGCGTGTTATGTTATCAATCTTTTCCTCATTTCATTGTATGTTATGACGTATGCATATTTTAATCTTTTTTAGTTTTAACAAATTTTTATCCCAGTTGGAACAAAAAAAAAAAAAACTTCAATTTTAACTAGTTTTCAGTGTGCATCAACTTAACACTTTAAAAACTTAAAAATCTGTCAATGTTTAGCATGTATATTTTAGTGCCTGATTGACAGGAATGTTTTCTGTAAGTTTTATGCTTTAGAATTTTAAGTTTTTAAGAAAAAAAGTTTTTATCAATTTCCTAAAATGACGGCCTATTTTTGGCTTCTTTAGGTTGTTAAATTATTACTTGGTCAGGTTTTAAGCAAAGTGTAGTGTATTTGTGTATGCTGTTAATAGTTGGACCCTTCAATTAGTATGATCTTAGCATATCCAATTTATTTGTGCTACTAAAATAAAATTGTTCTCTTCAGAACACTTTAACTCTACATTAATTTTATATGGACAAATTCACATTATAAGTGTGGAGACCAGTGGTGGCTACTCCATAAGAGCACATGAGCACATGAACCCCCTGTGAGATTTTTAAAAAGAATATGAACAGAATTTAAAGTTTAAGTTAAATTATTTACACATTGAAATTACAAAATATGTGATTCAGTGCCTTTTTAACGTAAGAAAACCCAAAGAAGCGCCTTCAGCTAGTTTCCGCTAATCCCGCAGTACTGTCGCACAGTCCCGGTTGTGCTCCACAAGCGTATATGCAGGCCTATCAGCTGGTCTGTGTGGAAGGCGGTGGTTGGGGCCATCGAATAATAGAAGCCAGCGGTGCACACTTGCTGTGTGCTCCACTGTCCACTCCTCTCACCACGGTATGGTCACACAGTGGCAATAAAGCGTCTGCAATAATTTCAATTACTTACAATTAACTCTTGGCAGTACAAGTGATGTTTTTGATTTGTATAACAGACGAAAATTATTGTTAATGCACCTAACAGAAAAAATAAAAAATTACAGTACTTCTTTCTTTTAAACCACAACAATTAGCTAACACAAAAAATTGTTTTAAAACTGATTTTAAAAGTAAGTAATATTTTTTGGCTTGTCTAATTATTAAAATATATAAAATTTCTTGTTCTTTGTTTGCACAGCTATGCCAACCAATAACTGTTTTATATCTTAAAAACTTAGTTAAGAAACAACACATAACATATTAAGTATAGTTTTTAACTATGTTTTAAAATAGTTTTAAATGTATGTTTAAGTGTTTAGTTTTTTTTTTTTTTTTTTTTTTTTTTTTTTTAATTTTACTTGTGCACTTTTACTTGTGGAGTACTCTGTACCCCCCAAGCCCCCCAATGTCTGAACCCCTACTTTACAAGGTCACATGCCACCACTGGTGGAGATGTCTTTTGATAAAACAATAAGCTTTGATTATCCAAATAACTACATTGCATGTATGTTCAATTGTATTACACATAAACCTAGCCATTGGCTCACACAACATTAATGGCTCACATACTGTCGGCACAGAATTGTGTATGAGTTTTTTAAGGTTGTTTAAAAAGACAACCTATCAAAAAAGAGGCCTATGAATAATCCAACCACTGTTTTCCTTTTTAATTATATGTTATGACAATGAATTTTTAAATTTCATTACAAGTTTTAATGATATCTTAGTTCAAAAAAAGTACTGGAATTCTGACTAGTTTTCACTTTGCACTGACTTAAGATTTTTCATACTCAAAATCCTGTTAGTGTTTGGCGCTTATATTTTAATAAGTAATTGTCAGAAATGTTTTTTTTAAAGTTTTGTTCATTTCAAAAATTTAACGTTTCAAGAAAAAAGTTCTTATCAATTTCCCAAATCAACATTTTCTTGGCTTCGAGAAGTCGTAAAATTAATTACTTGGTCACATATAATCCTCATGAAATGAGTTGGAAGTACTCCATGGTACTGTATTCTATGTATGCTACTGTACGTGTTTGGGTAGGCAAGTGGGTCAGTGCCACTGTACGTGTTTTTTTTCAATGCTACTGTACGTGTTTTGGGTGGACTGGTGGGTAAATGCCACTTTGTTTTTTCAATGCCACTGTACGTGTTTGGGTGGGTGGGTGGCATTATTACTCATATGTACAGGAGTAAATGCACGTAAATTCGTTTATGTTAATTAATTAAATCCATTCAAGGGACATTTTAAAGTTAAAACTATTTAATATTGAAATTTTAGAGCAACCTAAGGTAAAGAGCTTGGGCAGTGGCCTGCCACACAGCCGGTTCGGGCTAAATTCCCAATCTGACATTTTTTTACACCATTTTGATCCTGTGGTACGGAAAAACACATTAAAACAGGTTAAGCATCACATGTGCTGCATGAAACATTTCTGTCACTAATCATTTTAAAATTGATAGTTTTTCATAGCAGACCAGAAACTAAAAGTGTAGACTGTAGCTTGAGTTTGTGGTGGGGGTAAGAGGAGTACCAACATGCAAAAACCAGCATCCCTATTTCTCTAACCACAGACTGGGGAATAGGAACATACGGGTTAAAAGACAATGAAAATACCAACAAATCTAATATGATTCATGTAGAGAAAAACAAAGCCAAGCTGTGTGATCATATTTGATATACATGGTCTGCCAGTGACATAAAGTATGCAGCACATGTGATGTTCATGGTCCCCCGTGAAATGTCGCCAAAAAAGGCCTGGAGACCAACCTGTTAAGCTGATGGTCTAAGGAGCCTACAAAACAAAAACCGGCTCATCTAAGCAGGTGGGGAACTGAGTCTTAATTGGGCTTCTCTCCCAGTAAAAGTCATACAAAATTTGTCTTATTTAAATTAAAATTCCATACGACGGGACGTATAGACTTTATTACACCATGACACAAATCTCAGCATTGATTTAAGGAAAGGAATGCAACAAAAACTGGAAACAAATAACACAGACAACACAAAGCATGATTGTTAATGGGATTAACCTAATACTGTACTTTTATTAAGAACAGAAAAGAGCTCTCATTAATATCCAAATAAAAATCATGTACGGTTCTCATTTGTTAGTGGTAGGTTAGAGATATGGCATGCAAGCCAGGAAAATTTGTTAACTAAATTATAAAAAGTTAGCATGTTCAAAGTTGAGATGATAAACATATTCTTCTTATATAGTGCAAGGAACCATCTCATTCCATCAGTAAAATTAATCACAAAAAGACAATTGAAAAAAATTGCCACCTCCGATACTACAAATAAAATTCTTGGGAGTTTACTTAGATTGGGCCCTGTCTTTGATTTTCCAGAGTTCAATGGCAGCATTGGATGCCCTCCTATGGAGTTCTTATGTTTGGATGGAGAATGTATATCTGAAGAAAAACATTGCAACGGAGAACCAGATTGTGTGGATGGGACTGATGAAAAAAATTGCGGTAAGGAACTTTACTATTACATACATCTGCTGTAATGTCATGTTGTTAATTACAAATGTTTTTTATAATGTAACAAAAACACTTCTTTGTATTTACAATGAAAACATGTATTTCTGTCTGTTGAGCATGTTTAGAAGTATTCATATTGGTTAAATGACATAAAGTAATATATAAATATTTCTTAAACTTAGTAAATTTATTACAAGTCTTGCACATTGTAGTTCAGAGTGTGTTTCTTTATGCATTGCCCTGTATTTTGTACAGATTAGTTTTTCCTTACAATACTGTTCAGACTGAATTATTCTCTCTCTCACCCCACTCACTGATCCGTTTTCTTTCATGTTAGTGTAAAGTGGCTTGCAATTATTCGGATTATGACTATCTAGAATCCGGATCAGATTAAAATAAAGGTAGCGTATTTCTTCTGTGGTAAAATCAGATTAACAGACATCAAGAGCACATACAAGTTATGTACTACTAAATGCAAGACATTAGTGTGTAGAGGAAATTTCCTGCCCTTTCTGTATTCGTAGAATATTCTAAGAAATGTAGCGAAATAGCTTCGGAACTATTTTTATTGATGCACCAAGTTTTTCCATGTTATTTGTAGTAACCATGTCAGTCAATAATAGCTTGGTAGCTCAGTGGCTAAGGCTACGGACTGCGGAGGGCAAGATCCAAGGGCTGAAACAATTATTGGGAACAGTTTTTAGAGCAATAGAATATTTATCAAGCGGTAGTAAATTAACGGAAACAAAAAAAGTAGTGGTATTGAATTAACAGAAAAGATCCAGTTTTTTTATTGTATATGTGTTACCAGAACGTTTATATTCCTAAAACATGTTTGTTTGTTTATGACTTCATTTTTAGTGCTTATAAGAGTGCTTGTTAAATTATGGTGATGAAATTTCCTTTTTAAATTTGCCTTATTTCCTAAACCGGCGGGCTGTTTTTTCTCATTTCGTTAAATTTTTTTATAAATTTCATAAAAAATAGCAAAATATAATAAACCTGGTTGTATTATATATCCTTGCACTCACAATGAACCAGGCAATCATATTAGCATGCAAATTGTGCATATAAAATATGTATGTTTTTTTTCTGACGTTTGAAATTTACAAAAATGCATTAGTAAAAATAAAAAAAGGGTGGGGGTATGCCTATAAAATTATATAATACTTATAAATTTTATATTCCAAGATAGCCAATTTGTAGCAAATGTTATCTAGTTTTAGAAAATATAAAATATATAGAGATATGTTTATGAATAAAAAAGTTGTATAATAATATCCGTGACTACTACATAAACCTAAAATTTTGTTACCATGGAAATCATTGTAAATAAAAATTCATAAATAATTGACTATCACGTCTACAGACTTATAATTAGTCTTAAAATTACCATAATGGTATTTTCTAACATAATATAAACCTACTGGATTAATTTCCCTAGTTTTTAGTTTGTAAATATTCTTGACATTTTTATCTGTCAGTTACCGTGTACTTTTCTTTTCACGAAATATATATATTTTTATTATCATACAAACCCACAGCTCTGTCAAATATTGAAAGCGCTAGGACTCCTCTGCTTTTGTTCAGCATCTTTCTTTTCTTATATATTTTTTATACACTCTCACTTGGTTCAAAAGTACCTACCACTCTATATAATCCTCAGGGAAATGGGCTAGTTAAATGTTATGAAGCGAGCCACTGGAAGACTTACCCTTACATATTGAGACGTACTACTTGGTTCAGTTCGGCTCCAGTAAGTGAGCTGATGAGCTAGCGTTCTGTCGCTCTACACATTAATGGTTGTCGGCATACTACTGCAAGTTTTAAGTTGCTCTTAGATTACGCTATAATCTTAATTGTAACAATAACACTGCTTATATATATATATATATATATATATATATATATATATATTTTAATTTTATAAGGTTTATATGTCTCCTAAACATTTGTGTATTTTTACTGCAAGGAACAGATAATGAATGAAAAATACATTTATTCAACAAGAATAATCACACAAATAGTTTTTGGATATGACTAACCACTGTAGCAAGATATTTGATTAGTGATAAGATTATTAAATCAAAGCCAAAATATTTACAATAACAGTCTGTTTCACTGATAAGGGCAAATGATATACAGCTTACTGTGACAAATGTGCTTAACTACTTGAAGAATTAACTAACTAGTGTATTGAAAACAAGTTTTCCATGCATACTTTAAATCAAACATTGTGAAATAAACCTTTAACGATGAAATAAAATATCTATTTCTTCCTTGTCAAAGAAATATATACAATGTACCTTGAAAATTATAAAACACACTATATTATATTATATATTATGTTTATGTCAGCTGTTTAAAGAAACAGTGTACAAAATGTCAGCTCTCTACCTACATAGGAAGTTGGAGAATTAGTGATGAGTGAGTCATCCGGGGCTTTGCATTTATAGACTCACGCTTCGTGTGCCAACCTCGACGTCCGCTGCGCTCGATACACCTCAACCTTCGGCCACGGCATGTGACTTTTGACAACAAATAATAGTTGATCAACTGTATAAAGCAAAATTATAATATTAAATTTATTTACAGTATCTCACTCACACTACTTGTGTTGCAACATTATATGATCACATTCCTCTTAAATTTAACACTTAAAGCAGTATTATTATTTTCCTTTTGACCATGATATACGGTATCTATATTGTTTATTGCACTGAACAGTACCAAACACACAATAGAATCAAACTAAACTGAACTAAATCTGTACTATTTAATGCCACCTGTAATTCCAGAAGTTTGTATTGATCCACCCGCCCACCCATACACGTACAGTGGTATTGACCCACCTGCCCACCTATACACGCACAGTGGTATTGATAAGTCGGCACTGGTGTTGCAGTGCTGTAACCAAGTTACATGGGGACAAAGTGTTTGGGATATTGTAGGCGATATGTTGGATGCTCGGTCCTCTTAATACCGACATGGCGTCCGCTTGACGGTTGCTATCGGCGTGGACACTACTAGAGAAGTCTGGGGTGTCCATGTTGGGTGGTAATCATTGTGTGGATGTTGTGTGGCAGAGATAACTGAGTATCAGGCTTGTCAATTAGCTGAAAATCAGACTAGCACTACATGGTTCGGATTCCACATAAAGCTGTAGGTCCCTTAATTGCCCTGGCTGTTGGGCTATTAATAAATTGCCCTTTCTGAGGAACAGTTGAGCTCAGATAGTAACCATTATCCAAACTCATCCTCCACTCATATAACCATTCATATTCGCCTTAAAATACCAACAACGTTGTGTCGGCTCTCATATGTAAGAATGTACATTGATATAAGTACCATTATAATACAATATTCAATAATAAAAATAATAACAAATTACAGTTTGCATAAATTATATAATTATTTTACAAATGAATTGGGAATCAATAAAAATTTTTAATTAGTGATAAGGTATTTAGTTTTAAGCTGAGTTTCTGTTTTCATTTTTCAAAAAGCCTTTTAAGCAATCTATTAAAAAAAATCTAATTCTCATAAACTTAAAAGCTAATTTTCAATATTTCTTAACATCTTGAAATTTTGAGGGGAAGACCCAGACACGAAAAGGAATGACAGAAAGTATATTTTTGAACTCGAGACTTTATAACCATACCTCTTTATACATTTCTAGTGACTTATTGTGTTTGTATTATGTTCAGGTTTCCACTTCTACAAAAAAAAAATAATTGCCAAACTCTAAAGACAAATAAATATTAGACCTAGAACGTTGGATTGGAAAATGTTTAGCTTTCAATAAAGACGATAGGAATCTCTTATTCTTTTTTCCAAATTACATGATTAAAATTACCACATTAAAGTAAAGCTCTGTAAGTTTAAGTGAAAGTTATTGATACCAGTTTGTTATCATTCAACAAATAAACAGCCAAGGGTTCAAAGTCTGATGTCTATTGTTTATAAAACTCGATTGTAGAAATTTACTTTAAACTGTGAAAAAGGTTTCAAAACATAGTTATCTATAGCAGCATAAATAAGGTTTCTTAAACCTAAACCTTTTTAGTAAAAAACAGAGACAGAAAATTTCTAAGACTAAGAAACAATCCAGATTAAGAATCAATACTGAGATAATTCACCTGTCTTTGTATATAATGACGGCAGCAGGTGTATAGGACCGACAGAAGCTCGGTGAGGTAGCCGATCCCGTCCCACGTGAAACGAACGGGCCTATAGGATGCTTGCAAAAGAGCCACTAATAGTAACTGACAATTTTCCAAAATGTAGACGACGTATCCAGCGAGTGGCAGGGGGATGAGATACTAGGGAAAGAGTTTGGCAACCCATACCTGAAGGAGACATAGAATTCCAGGGGTATGTAAATATTTGTTAGCACTTTCAGGGTTTAGGAGTGATAGGAATTTATAAATTGGTCGAAGGAAAGAAAGTAGTAGTTGTGTTCAATATAGGTTAAATGCTAACCTACAGTAAAGCGCAAGCCAACAGGCTTTACATTGTTGTTAGAGTAGGGAGCTAATAATAAATATAATTCATTGATTGAGAAATTGATCCTTGTAGAGTTTAATGTGTCGAGAATGTTAATTTAAAATTGTAAATACTTAAATACATAAAATCCATGTAATTAATTGTAGTATATTGCGTTATTAATATTAGTGTTAATTTATAAAATATGCATGTACACTTATTATGTTTTTTTTTTTTAAGGTTTAGTAGTAGTCAAGACACTTATACTAAAAAACTCAGTCAGCAATTATCGAGTTCCATCTATAGTTTATAATCACTGCAAAAGGAAGGAATTATATGCAGGGGATCAAGGACAACGATGCATTTCCTTGATTAACACGTTGACTGCCATGAGAGCCACCTGTGGCCCACACAACAATTTTAGCTCACAGATTTCACTTGCGCCACAGTTGTTTCTACGGTAAAGTTCAATATTCATTGTTCCGAGTTCTGTGTTCCATGCAACCGGAAATGACCCCCCCCCCCCCCCCCCCAAGTACAGAAGTAGCCGACATCCGTTATTTTGCCGCCATTTTGTGAAGTTATTGATGAGGTACACCGGTGGCCCTCATGGCGTGGGGGCAAAACTTTACATATGCCATATGATATTACTTTCAGTTGTTTTGTTGTGATGTTTATATTTTCTTCCCGCGCACTGATCAGCTTTTGAGGTTAGGTGTTTAGTAAGTGACATTGATTCTTTTTGTGACAGAAACTAGTCTGTCTAAATGTCGTAAAAACTAGTTCAAATATATAAAAACTTATTTAGGGTTGCTTTATTTAAAAACCAGAGGGTTTTCTATCACATTACATGAGCTTTCAGAATATATCATCAAAAATTACGTAACACTAAAAATGGCGCTACAATTTGTGTTTGATTTATAAAAGACGCGGGGGCCACCGGTGGCCCACATGGCTCACAGCGGCATGTATGACGTGGGCTACCGGTGGCCCTAATGGCGTCAGGCGGACATACAGTTTTACTATGGTGGCCTCAGAATGACACATTAAATTATCTACGCTGGCAGTCAACGTGTTAAATCCAACCCATTTAATCTAGGCATGTCAAGGCTGGAAAAAACAATAAATCTTATTGATACATCAAAACGTATTTATCGATATTTCTGATATATTTTTGACATTCCTATATATTCCTGATGATTGCAGATGTACTTACATGCCTACCACCCATGTATTTCGAATGTGCTAACCAACGGTGTATCAGCATCTCCTTTATCTGTGATGGCGATAATGACTGTGAAGATTGGTCAGATGAAAAAAACTGCTCCAATCATGTAAGTATTTGGCATTTGAGTCTATTTAAAAGTGTATTTCACGATTTGGAGAGTTGCAAAGGTTTAGCTTTGCGAAAAACGTGGCTTTCTATTTCAAGGATTTGGTTTGTAATAACCATTTTATCATAATGCTTGAAGTAACATTTGATTGGTGAAAAACTGTTCTAGTAGACCATAAGTTGTATTTTTGTAATAAATTGAGCATTTTATAATTAATTTGTGGAATTTTAAATGTCATTTTTGATAGTTTTTAATAAAATAACTAATAATATCAACATATGTCCCACTAGATTTAACCATTAATAATGACACATTATTTTCTATAAATCACGATAATAATAAACATAAACTATGCAGTTGAAATAGAACAGCTATTGTAGCCTGCTCACAGCAATATTTTTTGTATACTGTTGGCATAAAATAAAAGTGGAGATGGTGAAAGATTCGTTGAATAAAGGATTCTACATAAGTATGGTTTGACACTGGACCAAAATAAAATTAGAAAATAAGTTTAGAATCAAACTAAGAAGACAAAATGGCAGGAAAAAATAATTAAGGCAGTGTATTCTACACAAAGTGAAACTAGGACAAATCTTGCATAACATTTTGTTGAATCTATGAGTGTTATTATAGAAGTACCACAATGCAAGATCCAGTGACAATGATTGGACACAGTGTTGACGTAAATTAGTTGTTAGGTGCAAGGGGGCAGAAGGGATTATTTGTAGGAGGATCAAGGACAACGATGCATTTCAAGTAATTAAAAACACCCCATTTAATCTAGACATATCAAGGTTGGAAAAAACAATAGGTACCGTACTGATCAACAAAAACCTTAACTTTTTTAAACTTACAGCTTGATAACAATCAGTTTATTTAGTTCTTTACTGTCAAGAACATATCATGAGTAGTAAAAAACACAGAAAATTGATTTTTTTGGCAAATATCCAGAATGCAGACTCCTTTGCCATGGTAAGGCGTTGCCTGTAACCATACTGTTGTGTCATCTATAACTGCCAGATAAGAACGATTCCATACAGCTATACGAAATAAAACTATTAATTTCAAATTATTAGAACTAAGAATGTATTAAATGCAGTATTAGCATTGTTTTTTTGTGTAATCCTCCACTCCACAACTGATTACATCAGGTGATCTCTCATCACGCACGTCACCGATGTCAATCATAATTTGTTTGTGTAAATTAAGTTCCTGATTATATATCATTTTGACTCTATTTGGTGAGCTATTTATATTAATAATAACTTGACTATGATTGATGGCATGAAAGAGAAGTAAAGACGGATTCAGCAATAACATTTCATTTTGTAAGCCAACTGTATTAAACTTTAATATCCATTGATGGTATTCATCTGTTTCTAAAATTTAAATAATATGTCAACACCATTTTAAAACCGCACTAAAAACACCTTAAATATATTAAACAAATTATTAGCCTGTAATAAAACGAAGTTTAACAGATTTATATATTGTACATTTTCAACCCTCTCATGGCAACTCCTTTTCTTTGGCTCCTGGTACTGTGCAATATAGCTCCTTCAGAAATAACACGTCAGGAGGCACTACTGAAAGAATTCAATAATAAGATCTTGAATACCCTGCACCTTTCCTTTACACAGGATCTCCCACGTCAGAACGGTCGCTTAAAATCTCGAAACCCACCTCTGTGTACTGCTTTCCAGTTGAGCAGTTCAAATTTCTTGCCCAATACTAGCTGGGCAATAGCGTGGAACAGTTTTTATGGACAAAATAAGTTCCTTATTAACAATCCATCAATATCTGTAGGTGGAATGAACCTCCCTCGTAATAAGGAATTTTTTTGTGACTGTTGGAATAGACACTTTTGAATCGGCGAGGTAACTCTAGTAGATGTAACTACTGGATGTATAAATGGGGATTGACACTAGATCAGTCATATGATTGCGGAGAGTCTATCCAAATAATGGATTACGTAATTACAGAGTGTCCCCTGCGCTCTTTTACGGAGGGATTGGTCAAACAGAATAAGTGAGGCAGGTCATAAATGGCTCGATGGATTCTATTTAGCTTTGTGACAGATCATTTTTATTTTATATGCTACATGAATTTCGGATCTTAATCCAAATATACGACACAGCTTTAAAAAACCAAATTATTAAATGGTAGCTGACAAAAAAACCATACAATATATATATATATATATATATATATATATATATATATATATTTTCAATCCCCTTAACCTCTTCAAGCTTTCAGCAGGGGTCAGGTGTTTCCCTGGCTCCGCCGCCTGTGGTTGGGTGAGACAAAGATTTTGAACAGTTACAGTCTTCAGTTTGGCTGTACTATAATTAATATGAAAATGAAATTATAAATAAAGAGGATTTTTTGCTCTGCTTTTTTGTAGTATGTGTGGTTTCCAAGGAACTGTTAGGGTAGATTGATAGAAAAAGTACTCAAGGATGTCAACAAAGCTGCAGTTATCTATACTGCTTTTTTATTTTATTTTTCTGACTTTACTATAATTTTTTAAGCATAAGTAAAATAATAGTTTTAAATGCTAACCTCTATTGATTCAGTAATGGATGTTTGATAATAATAATAATAATAATAATTTTTATTTGCCACACAAATTTTACATCATTGACAATGTCATAGCAGCAGCTATTGCAATAGCTTGTGTCATACATACTAATTACTAAAATTAGACTATTTATGAATCTACCAGTAGACTTTAAAGTCAAATTAGTAATAAAAAATGTGTACTTTAAAAATTAAGGTCAATTGCGTTAAAAAATTCATCTAAATTGTAAAATGGGTTTTTTAAAAGCCAGCAGTAAAATTTATTTTTGAATTCAGAAAAAGAGTACTGATTAATTTTAGGTTCCAAAAAATTGTAAATTTTAAGGGACAATACTATATGACTATCCAGAGTCTTATTCAAACGATAAAAGTCAATTTTAGCATTTTTCTTTCCACGTGTATTATAGTTATGGAAAGATTGTTTGAATTTTAAAAATTCTGAATTTGTAATAGTATAAGTAACCAAGTCAAATATGTAAAGATTTATAATGGTTTGTAATTGGAAATCAATAAAAAGTGGTTTGCAGTGTTCTCTGGAGTCACATTTCTTAAGAACTCTTAAAGCTTTTTTTTGTAAAGTTAATAGTTCTTTAATTCTGGTACAATTACCATAAAGAACTAAACCGTACCTGAATACAGACTGAAAATATGCAAAATAGGCTGTTCTTATATAATTTTTTGGTACAATATCGTTCATAATTCAATATTAAAAGAAAATTCTCCTTGATAGTCGTTTATCAACTAGTCTATGTGAATCGTTCCAGTTTAGCTCGATTGTCAATATAAACCCGCCCAAAATTTATCGAGCAAAACTTTACAATGCATAGAATTACTTTCAGTATGTTTGTTTGTTTTATTTTTTCTTACCACATAAATCACTTTTGATTATTTAATAATTTAACAGATTCTAGAAAAGAGTCTCAATTAAACTATTTCCAATCATTAATTTTTGGGTTGCTTACGTTAAAAAAGAGTGTTTTCTATCAATCGTACAAGAATAATTTTAAAATCAATTGCGATGACAATCATTGTTATATATAAAAGATGGGACCGGTGGCCCACTGGGACAGGGCACTGTTGCGGGACCGTGGCCCCACTGCACTCATTTTACTATTCTTTGACACACTTACCATTATCGACCTGCACAACGGTTTCCTACCGATTTAAATTAGGCATTCAAAAAAAAATAAATTTATTGAACCATAATGTTTTAATTTTTGAATTAGAATTTTACTTTCAATTCACAATTCAAAAAGCCTAGCCAGCTTTACAAATAGTGCCTAGCCAAACGGCTGTTGATCTCCTAAGGATGGGAAATGTCTGATAAAGGTGTGAAACAAACTGCTATTGTACAGTTTTGGATCTGTCCTATTCTAAAAGTGATTAATTTTGGGAGAGTTGCAAATGTTTGTTTGCGAAAAATGAGTTAATTTGGTTTGTTTGTAATAACATGTTTCAATAATGTTCAAGTACCGGATTATTGTGATGTAGGACCATAGTCTGAGGTTGTGTTTTGGCCCATTTTATATAATTTGTGAATTTTAAACATTTTAAGTTTTTGAAAAATGCCATACTAACACAAGCCCACTAGATTTAACCTAATAATGACAATTTTTCACATAATAATAACAATAATCTTTGCAGTTAAATTGAAGCTTTGACCTACTATAAAAATTCTTATTATACTGTATAAATTAAGTAGATGTAAAATGTAATAAGGAACATCATTATGTTGTTACACTGACCATTTAAAATAGTTGAATAACTAAAGACAATTATGGGTAGGAATATTGTCATATTCTAAAAGGTTTGGACAATTTCAAACTTTGTTTTAAATTTATGATTTATTAACGAATTAACAACAATACCTGTTGACAATATACATCAGGTTCAATGTTGTAGTGCGTGCAGAGGATTTTTGGGGGTGGACTTACGTGCTTTAATAATTAAAACATCCCATGCAATCTTGCATTGTTTTGGCTAAAAACAATATACTTTTACTTTTGTGACAAAACCTTACTTTTATTAAATTTCCTTTGTCATGATGTTTTAAGTTTTTGCAAAACATATATTATAAATAAACAATTGTTTTTAATCCAAATATACATTTCCATTAGCATTCCTTAAACCAATCTATTTTTATTTACTGCCAATAAACGATTATACCAATCCGAATTAAAACTTTATTTAAATTTTGGAACTCAAGATTTGTATTTAAATAGTCTGAGTAATACATTGTTTTTTGTGTATCATCACTCCAACACTTTAACCTGGGCTCCTCATCACCCAGTTCAGATGGAATCCTGTGGTTTAAGTTCACATAATAAAATTGACTTAATAGTGCTTATATTTCATAATAAAACTGATTATATTGATATAATGTTGTAAAGGTGACAGAATAAATTTCATTTTCGATAGGGCCAAACTTATTAAGACTGTTGATACCATTTTTTTCATTTTTTCTAAAATTAAATAAGTCACACAAATATTAAAACCACAAAAATAGCCTTAAATATATTAAACATTATTATTAATAAAACAATTAAAGATTATATAGCTATATAATTTATGCAATATTTCTATGTCCTGTTTACATAATATAAGCTTAAAATAAACTAGACACTATAATAAATATAATAGCAAAATATAACAATATAAACAATGCTGGACATAAACAATACCGCTCAGTACTGTTTGTCAGTTTGTTACGATAATATTTATCCAAGACTAGATGTAGACTAAAAAAAATTAATAGGACCGATAAAATATAATAACAGATAACTAAAAGACATATTCAGATGACCTATAACCCGATTATATGCTGATAATAAAAGATATAATTGAATTAAATATGGGGCGCCCGAGCTATTCTCGGGCGTCGGCGAGTACGCCAGTGTTTGGTCGCCCGATCTTATCTTCGGGCTTAGGCTTCAAAGTGTTAAATATGTGTTAAAAACATAGTATCTGACGATTCATAACTACAGCTTGTGTAGCAGAGAATGACCAGTCATTGTGAGGCTAAACATGAAGTTAAAGCTTCTAAAATTTTTCTTAGGCAAGTAAAATTTTATCTGGTAGTGCTTTGATGTTGTAAAACTACCATTGAAATTAGAATTATTTGAATTAAAATCTGTTTGAACCAAAATTCCATCATGGTCTACAATACATTAACACTCTAAAATTGTGATAATTTACAAGCATTCACTTTTAATTTTACTTGTTATAGTTATTTATTTCATCTCTTGCTTATTAATGTTTTTCAGAAAGAAACACAGTCAAGTACATGCAGTCCACATGAATTCCAGTGTCTAGATCGTCTATGTATTCCACAAGAATGGGTCTGCGATAGCAAGTCCGATTGCTTGGATGGCAGTGATGAGAGTCTGGGCTGCACCTTAAAAGTAAACATTTCAAAAGTTTAAAAATCACATTAAATTTTAATTTTATGCAACAACTAATAATATTCATACTAGTTATTTTGTCTTCAATAAAAAAAAAATAATTAAAAAACAAACAAACAAAATTATACCAATTATACTAATAACTATATGAACATAAATAACATACTACTCTTGGGTAAAGAGTATTGTGGAATTTTGTTTATCATACAAATTTGGTATATTTTTAGATGTCTAATTTTTGTCAAGAACAATTTTGATGTTTTATTGGAAGAACAACACTTGCATAACCATGATAAAAGACACAAAAATGATTTACAATGCCCAATTCATATATTAACCTTCCAGAGGTAACATCACAGCCTATTCCTCTGGGTGCCGTTTAATTTGTAAAAATATGATAGTTGTACTGATGTCTGCAGCCCCAACCCCCGTGTACTTAATGAACCTCTTTCTAAGAACACGTCCCCTTGACCAATTTGGTTACTGGTTTTTTTTTTAAGTCTGCTAGCGTATTCTGTAGCGGCACGGACTAGGCTGTGTGTCACCAATCGCGATTTGTAATCACAGACAATTACACCTTGTGTCACCATTTTTGTGTCGTTTTCCCCAATGTGTTTTATGTAAATATTGTTAATAGTTGTTTTGTGTGACAGTGCTAAGCCCTTTTATTGTAGATTAAGTTATATTTTCTAAATACAATAGATTCTGATGAAGAAAGGAGAATAAATATACTAATGAACAGTATCGAAAGAGAAGAAGCTAGATATGGAAAACAAACTGGTGATTGTGTGAGACGGCTGTCTCCAGATGAATATGAAATTGAACAAAACACAGCTAGTAATGATGATGATGATGATGATGAATCCTACAGGAAGTACGCCTAAATAAATGAAGAAAATGAATATAGATTTTTTTATAATTTTTATTTTATTTCCATTTAAACTCACAATAATTGTATACAAAACATGTTATTATTATCAATTTATATTTAATGGAGTTGTAACTTCAATAATATTTCATTCAATGTAAATCCAATAAAATTTACAAAGTTTATTCAAAACCTAAATATCTAATTTCTCATTTTGTATTATTAATTGATTTTATGCTGATAAAAAATGTTTATTATTATCAAATAATTTTGTTAAAAAGTGTATTTATATATATATATATATATATATATATATATATATATATATATATATACATATATATATATAGCCTATATTTATTTATGTTTATAGTTCATAAATATACACATTTATAGCAAAATTATGGCGTTTTACTTCTAATTCCATAACCTGGAGAAAAACTTCTTGTGTCACCTTTTGTGTTTTCAAATCAGTGTCACCTCTGAAAGGTTAATAAAAACTATGTTGGTAAATGTCTTCCTGTAACAAACTGGCTCTAGCAGCCACTAACCAGAACTAGGGAGATGCACAAAGACTCCTGTGTAAAGTTATCAATTAAATGTTTCCTTGCATGTATTCTAGACCCAACACATTTCACGGAGTGATTCAGCGAAGAGGCAAAACAACACTTAATGAATGAGCCATCTTAACAACTAATGAGCCATCACCACTCCTGCATTCCACTTTTGTCAGCTTTCGTTATTCAATATATTTTACCTTCAATTACAATTTTAAAATTCAGTATTATACTCAATATGTTATTATAAATGTCTGAAAATGTAATAAAAACACATTTTATTCTAAAATGTGACATAATATATATTAAATGGAAAAGTGAAATCATTTGTATATAATTCAAGCAATTTTTTTATTTCATATTTTGGTATTTACAATATTTATTCCCCTTCAATTCATTACATTCTAGTTCATTTATTACTTTATCTGAATCTCCTTTTTCATCTTCAAACTGTAAACTCACTGCCTTCAAATTTGTCTGAACTTATTCTCATGATAAACAATTCTTTGTGACGGTCCAGCTATTTTATACACATTAAAAATAACCTAAATATGTACAGAAAAGGAAAACCTGTACATACAGTGTATTCACCTAGTACAATACATAAACAAAAATGAAAATGCCTCGTCAGTACTACTGGAATAAAATGATGTTTACACTAGTCCAACCATAATAACCAATGCATACACTCTCTCCCTCGATGTTAACCTTACACTGGCCAACAATGGATCATTGCATAGTATGTGACTATACTGACCCAGCCGGGTGGCATGGGCTGAACGCCTTGAGTCACCACTGATCCAGCCGCAGTGTACACATTCGCTGCAAACCGGCCAGCAGCGGCCGGAGGCATTGTTTGCGCCAGTGGCAAGCTTGCCACAGGCAGTCGCTGTTGTGTCGTGCTACTAATATATTTAGTTTGAGTTCAGTACCTGGAGAGAGAACATTGTATTTCGTTTTCACAAATAAACAGTGTAAACAGTGGTTGGTTTGGTTTTGAAACTAAATAAGTTTCACGTATTTCAAGGTTGATATTTTTTAGTTAGTATTTTTTGTGTGTATATATTTGTTTTATAGTTCATGTTGTTTTTTAATTTATATAGTGCTGTTATTTAATTTAATTTTAATGTTAATTTAATTTAATTTTCACAGTTATCACATTCGCTACGGGGTATTATTATTATTCATCTCTAAGACGCCGATCGTAGAGATATGGGCAAATATGAGGAGTGAATGAGTGTGATGAGTGTACATGAACGAGTGTAGTCATTGTTACTATCTGAGTTCGACTTAGCTCAGAAAGGACTATTTATTAATAGCCCAATAGCCATGGCAACTATGGGACCTACAGCTTTACGTAGAATCCGAACCACTTAGTGTTGGCCTGATTTTCAGCTAACTGACAAGTCTGACACTCTGTTCTCTTCCCTACACAACATCTGAACCTTGACTACCATTCAACATAGACACTCCAGACTTCTCTAGTAGTGTCTATGTTGATAACATCCATTGAGCGGATGCTTAAGAGAACCGAGCATGGAACCTATCGCCTACAATCTCCCAAACCCTTTGTCCCCAAGTAGCTGGGCTACAGCACTGTGCCACCAGGTAGCCGCTGTAACCCTGCGCTACTTCAGTTTTGTTTATCAGGTTTTTGTCAAGAGTGACATTGTTTTTACTTCATATATTCTGACAATGTTCAGTTAGTGTTAAGGGTATAGTTTTTATTTGTTTTCCAACATGGATATGATTTAACTTTGCTGTTCCTGGGACATCTAAAGGTTGTGTTGACTGTAATCCAGTTCAAAGTTTTCCCAATTTTGAAAGTCACAGTACAAATCTTGAACATATAACAGAGGGTTAGCGGCCATTGTGCCAAGCCAGGCAAGGCAACTCAGTACCCTGTGTTACTGTCTTGAATTAAACAGCACAACATTTATCAGCTCAATAGAGATATCAAGTGTTATTAATTGTAAAGTAACTTTCTAGTATCTTCTTCCAAATTTATCAACAGAAGTTTGATAAAGTAATTGAACCTGGTAAATTTATTTCACTACAATTCTTACAGATTGAGTGTGATGGATTCCAATGTCAAAACCACTACTGTGTGCCTAAAGAATTTCGATGTGATGGAGGCAATGATTGTGGTGATAACTCTGATGAAATGAACTGTCGTAAGTTGCACTTAGAATTTATAGTTGAAGGAAATGTTCTGTGCCTAAAGACAAATATTTATATTATAAAGTTATATTTTTTATTTATAAGCAACTTTTCTTTCTTATTAGCAATTTGTACTGCATTAAAATTTAAAAACACATCTATATGTACATTTTGTATGCTTTCTGCCTGTCCTTATAAATTTGATGACAATTCCATTATTTATTATTGTCATGAATGTAGTTCTTGAGATTTTAGCTTACCTATGATGTGTTCTGTTATAGTCCAGTAGTAGTTATTATATTTGTTATTTGCCTTACCTTTTCATATGTCTGCTTCTTACTGCACAGCATTCAATCTTGTTAGATTCTCTTATATTTTACAATTCACAGTTTACATTCACCTGAAAATGTAGTTAGATTGCAGCCAGAAAAGTTAATTTTATCATAGTATAAATTTATCTAATTATATATCTACTAGGTAATTATTTAAGGTATGAGTTACACTCTTGCAGATATTATTATGAATTTGAACTGCAGTAATCCTAATATATATGTACATAATTATGTTTTTAATTATTTTTAGATGTTTATAAAATATAGTTCACGTACTTTTTATGGCTTAGTATTATTTGTTTTATGGCTCTTAGACTGGGTAATGAGACTAAATATTTAGTTTTTTGTCTAAATATCTAAAATCTGTGATTTATATGAGATAATAATAATAATATTTTATGTAAACAACAAATTTGATATCGCCTGAATCTGAGTTGTCAGATTTCTATAACCCGCGCAAACTAAATCCCGCTCTGGCTAACTGTCCTGTACGGGGGAATGCACGGGACAAAACCCATGCCAGCCTGAAAGAAACGGATTTTCTTTGAAAAAAGGTGACCAAGTTTATGAATTTATTGCTCTCAGTGAGACGAGCCCTTCCCTTAGTGTACTCGAGGTCACAACACACTGAAAAGTCAGTAAAAACTGCCAATTGTCCAGTAAACTGTGTTTTATGTGTTGTGCCGCGGTATGTCTCCTGTACTTAGTGATATTCCTCATAACACGGATGTGTTTATGACAGAGCTTTTACATTTATGTGCATCAACAAACCTACAGAAAAACATAGTCTGGACGATATAATTGAGAAGGTAGGATATACAGTGTTATTGTTGCATCCAGATTTGAATGATATTGAGTTGATATGGTTATAAATTAAATCACATGTAGCAATGTATGGTGCTGCGTTTACTATGACAGGCATCATGGTCCTTGTAACAAGTAAAATGGATTCTTTTGGAGCTATGGAGTCAACTCCAAATGGTGCCCAGGAGTTGACAAGGCTATAAATCTACTATTGTGCTCGGGTAGTAGAGGGACAATAGGCAGTCCCTTAGCCGTAGTATGAAGTTTGGCTTGTTGCAGCCGAGCCAGAGTTGGACCCATGTATCCTGCAGTGAAAGCATTTGGAAAGTTTTTTTTCTGACACCCCAAGCATAAATTAAGTACTTATTGGTGTCCAAACCAAATTTGACTTGTTGTATAAGGCTGCATAACCAGAGTAAGGAGAGGAATTGGGAATAATGATTCCAACCAGAAGTTTTCAACATAAATAAGTTACCTTTTTATTTGGTTTATTTTACTATTTTTTTGTTAATAGACTTGTAAGAATTACCATGCTCCAAGTATTCTTATAGTTTAAATTGAATAAAGCAGAAGCCCTGGTAAATTATCACTATCAGCGGCAGTCAGCCCACCCACTTCCTATAGGTCATCTCAGATAGCCAACAACTAAGCTGCCATTACAAATAATTTTACAGTTTTATTAACCCTAGATCCGCGATCATGGTTTGGAGGGTTTACCAGGATGCCATTTTGCCGTGCGCTGTAAGCCCTTTTTGTATATTAAAAAAAAATGGTAAATGAAGTCGTAAATTATAAAACAGTCTATGGTTTTTCTTCTCATGAATCATACTTTCAGATAAAATCGTTATAGTTGGGTTAACAACATTGTAAGAAATTGATATGTTGAGTAGAGTGAAAAGTTTCAATTGATGCGCATCATGTTTTTGTAAATTGCAGCCCTTATAGCTGTTATAAACAACTTTTAGGAAAAATTAAACATAGCCAAAATGTACCTGTTTAGTTGATAAATAGTAACCAATAATCATATTTCCAATAAAAAAATATATAATATGTTGGGATTAATTTTTTCAAAAAAAAAATGGAAATATTTGTAGTACCAGTGTTATGTATGTTATAAACACTTGTGAAAACAATAAAATTTTAAAAAAATATTCTTTTTGTAGGGAGTCATATTTAGTATAGAAAATCAAAGTGTTTTGTACCTTGATATGATTGTAAATATTTGTTTATACACGATTTAAAAAATCTTATCTCTGAAAAAGGTTGTAAAATTTCGAACATAGTATTTAATTATTGTGGGCTATATATATATCCTGTGAGCATATGTCATTGGGAACACAAATCATGTTTCAATTAATCCGGCAAAATCTCTAAGAGGCAGTCTCTGTCAAATTCCTCCAATTTCAGTGCTTGCGCCTAGCCTGCTAGCGAGAGATTTAAATTGGCACTTGTGTACTGCGTTCTTATTTCGCTTGGAATTTGTTTATTATTGGAGATATCAACATAAAACTTCCTGAAATTTAAAGATAATTCAATTCTGCATCAAATAGTACAAATTTATTTCCCCTACATTGTTAAAAAACCATAAAAATATTTGAACAAATCCGAAGGCATTAAAGGGCGCTGATCCCAGATCTAGGGCTAAACATTATGTTCCAAGTAATTGTTTGGCAGCGTCACCATACAGAGTCACTCAGGCATTGGTGGATGTCCCCACCCATGAAACTTCTACTCATAAGATGAATTTACACTTCATTCGGTCATGAAATAATTGTGGTATGGTTGCTTTTAATCTCTCTCCCCTTGATCTAAATTAATGACCCAATTGACTTTGGATGTAAATTATTTGATGGATTGTGCTGAAAATTTTATTAAATCTTCTATTAGACTTGTAGTAAATCCTTTATTAAATTTGTTTAATCGTAATGTTTGAATTGATATCCAATTAACTAGTCACTGCTGAGTGTATTAGCTGTTGTTAATTTTAAGAAGTGTATCAATAAATACTACTTTGGTCCCAAAATGTTTTATCATTATATGACCCTTACGTAATGCAAACAAAACTTGGTCAACCTCATTGGGCGTTACAGTTTTGAAAGCTGTAAATCTGTTAAAGACAGTAAATAGTTTTATTTATTTGTCCTAGCCCGAAGAGAGATTTCTCCTCAAGATTGTTCTTTGGACAACCGGATGTTTCGCTGTCATGATGGCATGTTATGTATAGAGCTGTTTGAAGTGTGTAATGGTCAAAACGACTGTCTGGACAGCTCTGACGAGGGTGGTGATTGTCACAATAAAGGTAAACACAACTTTTTTTTTATTAAATAAGAGGTATTACAAGTACCAATAAAATACATAGCTAGTCTTATGTTTGAATTTAGACTGAACCAATATATTTTATTTTCTACAATGTTAAAAAGTTAAGCCTTAAAGTAGATTTTAAAATGTATATTTCTTCTATAATGTTGCAGTTGTACATACACTATTTAAGACATTTGTTGCATGCTGCTAAATTACTTAGTAAATTGTTTAAAAGAGATCAGGTTCTTCAGAAAACATGAATATAAAGAGGTGATCCAAAAATAATGTTGTAAATAAAGGTTTAACCATGATATGGATACAAATTTTGTGATTTAAATTTATAACTTTACTTAATGTCGCTATTCACAGGAACAAAAATTTTAATTGAATAACATTTATTGTGAAATAGCCTTAAATTGTTAAAAGGCTTAAAAAGTCTTTTAAGTCAAGAACCAAAAATTTTACAAATTAAATTTTCTTATTCACACTTAATAATATACATAAACAATACAAAAGTGATACATGTATAAAAAAACACTAAAATTAACTTTTGGTTAACTAAATTTATCACTATTCTATGGAATAAGCAATATTCCGCTGAGGAGATAAGAGCCTCTTCAATTTGGGCTTATTTGATGTGTTAACAATGCACATATTGATTTCATTGTTTATAACATTTATTGTATT
>JAQJVL010000025.1:5105756-5143300 GCA_035578905.1 Stictocephala bisonia | reverse complement strand
AATGAAGTTACCTTTCATCAATATCAGCACATAATTGTACATCACGAACATATGCCTTTCCTAAACAAACTTTCAGCCAGCTTTCAGCAAGCCCTAACGACCCTTAGAGCCAAACTAAAGCTTGCTGTCAGACTGTCTACTCTGTGTGAAAGTCTCCCAGGTGGGGATATCAGTGTAACTGATATCGAGGTTTAGTGATATTGTATTCAAATGTTTGTTAGTGTATGTGACAGCTATGTATGTCTTAATCCTCTGCTCTTTTTACTCACTTAGGGATTAAGACCGTAAATAATAAAAGGGAGATCACTTGTAAATGACTGATTGTATGCATTTATTTAAGTTGTAAACATATACACGTTTGTTAGTGAGTCAGGTTCTTTGGTAATTATAGCGATATTTGCTAGTAGTTCCTTGAAACACTAAACCGGGAACACCCTTAACGCTGAGAGTCTATTAAATATATATTGTTACCCTCAAACCTTAAATATGTGCAGGTATTGTTGAGTATGAAGGAAATTTCATAATCCAGTTAAAAAAATAAATGTTTAGATGTTATGTGCTGCTACGACATAAGACTTATGGAAGGTGAGTAAGGAACTGGTTTAGATTGTTTACTGTAATGTTGAAAATCGTAGCCTATATATGTGATGAAAAGTAAAAATTTAGATTTACTTTAGTAGGATTGAAGCTTCAAGTAAGTGTACAATATAAAAATATTTTAACAATTTATTACTTATTAAGCCTTTTTACAGTGTTTAAAGGTTTTTCATTTAATTTTGTAGTCTTATACTTTTTCATTTTATTCAAATTATAATTAATGTTAGGGATACATACCTACATAATATCAGTATATTAGAAGTACTTGAATTAAAATAACTTTATAATTTGATACCTTTTTATAAATTTGTAATTGGTGCTATAACTTTGTGACATTTTCAAATGGAAACATATATAACTTTTCTTTAGTAATAGTGAGAACGCTGTGTAATTTACGATGTAGGCCAGGTAACGATGCAGAGTGCTGGATCAAGTTAAAGTTTCTTATTTAAACGTACTGTAAATTTTCACGTGTTTTAAATTACAGTATTATTTAAGGATATGTTTTATATCGATCACTGACTTTAAGAAGTCCCCTTCAAAAGGCACTGGATAAAATCAAAACCAGGGTAAATGTTAGATTTTTATGCTCTAACAACTCGGGAAGAAAACGCACAAGTTCTGCGTACGCTTTGTCACTGATCTACTCAGCTGTTTGATACAGTCCTCCCGTATGGCTAAACAGTGTAACTTATAAAGTGATTGAAGTTCAACTTAAGAGCTCCACCATCCAACTTAAAGGGGCACCATCATGTCAAATTAACTTCCTTGACTACTGCTACAGTGCATACAGTTGCAGAGATAGAACGTCAGGAGGCACTACTTAAAGAATACAATAAGGACTTGAATGCCCCACACCACGTCAGAACGGTTGCTTGAATCATGAAAACCACTTTTACTTACTGCTTTAGAGTTGATCAGATCAAATTTATCACCTGAAAAGTTGAGATTAACATGTATCTAATGGAATGGGAATTTATACTAGATCACTCATGTGATTGTTGGGAGTCTAACCAAACAAATGGATCACATACTTGCAAATTACTCTATACACCCTTTTACGTAGGGATTATCCAGCATAAATAGAATGAGTGAGGCAGGTCCTTAATGGGTGGTTTCATTGGATATCTTTGTGACAGGAGCAATTTATATATTAAAAAACACATCTAACAAAGCCATTGGATTTTGACCCAAATATTATATATATATATATATATATATATATATATATATATATATATATATATATCATTGCTTTTTTTAAATTACTAAAAGGTAGTGTTTTATATGTAAAGTCTACTTTTTCTTTTATTTCTATGTCAACCAGAATCAAACAGTATTTGTAAAGAGTCTAAATAGTCAAGAAGTAGATTGCATTAACTCAGGAAAGCCAGAGTACATTGACAATCTGAAAAGCTCTGATTTCCCTTGACGGAGCTCATTCGTCTTGTTTAACAGCTCGTTGCTCACACGTTTGTATGTCAGGAAAATGGTTGGAATTAAAAAAAAAAGTGAGCAATTGGTACTTTGAAAATAACAAATTGGCAGGCAATGAAATGATTAAAATAATTGTTTTAGAAACAATATATATACAAGTTACAGTTAATATATTTTACTCAATAAACTATACACATATACCATTTATTATATGTAAGACAACTGTGTTTAGTCTGTAGTAAATATTGTACCAATATTAGCAACTAAACGATAGCCTCTAATAGAACTGATATGTTTTCCTAAGTAATATTGTGGAGTCAAACTGCTTTCATAAAATGTGTTAAACTTATTATATTACTGATTTTTTTAGTTTTTGTGTTTGTCTTTAAATATACAAACTTTTAAAAATATGCTGTTTTGCTTTTATTTTTATAAATTTTGTGTAATTAGTTTGAGCAGTAAAATAATATTTTGTTGGTATTAAGGTGATAGGAGAATATGTTTCCCAAAACAGAAATAAAGTAAATTTTCACAAATATTTATTTTTTTTATATGAACATGGAAATATACAAACTTATTTAGTCTTTCATTTTACACAAAAATGTATCACACTTAATTTAATTGAAACAGTAGTCGTTTCTATACTTTGTTTGATTAACCTATACAGAAAACTTCAGTAAAAACATGCTTAAAAAAATCTTGTCAATAAACTACTACAATAATGTGATATTCTGAAATGACGGAAATAAACTAAACTATAGACGAATATTTAATTCACTTTAATAAAAAATAATAATTTTAAACGTAAATTAATTTAAAAAAATATATTACAGATGATACATTAAACAATAAACTCTCTGAAGATTACTTTTTAAGACTTTATTAAATTTTGACATTTTTATTCATTGTAACTTTGTGTAAGGTACTGTATATACCAAAAACTACGACTCTTAACTGGCGTTTGTATCTCGTGAAAATATACTTTTCTTCGTTTGTTGCAGAAGTTTTAATTTATTCGACTTCACAACTCTTGCAATGAGATATCACCTGGTCTCTCCAGCTCTTCCAGTTACTTTGTATAAAATATACTCAAATTATGTTACTCAATCAAAGATATGCTGACGTACGTGTAAAACCAGACACAAATAACACTTTTTGTATTGTTGATCATCCTTTTTAAGGATTAAAAACAAATGTGTCGGTTCAAGGACCCAACTATCAGACTGTATTACAGTTTTCTCGTAACAGATATTTTAACTTTATATTTCTGTTATAAACTTAAAATATCTCCACAATATGGAACGTATGATTACAATATTTAAAAAGTAGTATACAATATATAGGTGGTTTAGGGCAGGCACTTATTCATTATCTTAGATATAGGCAACATTACAAATATGTGACTTATTTACCTTGATAGTAAGCTTCAATAGCTATAATAAGATTATTAGATAAACAGCAATGAAACAACAAACAGTAATGGTAAAAGTATGAACAAAAACAAATAACTAAACAATAATAGATAAATAAACAATTACAAATAAAGAAACAAAAAACAAATAAATGACAGTACGAATAAATAAACAATAACAAATAAATAAGTAATAAAAACGCTTGTAATATTAAAGTATGCAATAAACAATAATTATGTACATTTATAAACTGAAGATGAACATTTGGGAAAGAACAACTGCTGGCATACAAGTGTATTAAAAAAAACATACGGTTTATTTTAATGAAGTGAAGTGTAGTGCAATGAGGTGAGGTGATTGAGAAATTAATATTGAGCTGTCAGAATTAGAACCAGGCCTAGTATTGTTGTATTAATATTTCAGGTAATATACAGTACATTTTATACAATAGGCCTAGGCCTAGTGAGCCATATGTAAACATTCTTTTAAATGAACTATAACTCGTTAATTCTTCAACTTCGTTAGATAATAAGTTGAATATATAACGAATTTTATAATTGGGCAATTTAATAAATGATATTATAAATGATTTATTGCAGTAATTATTTCTTCCACACGCAAACGCACGCACGCACACGCACACGCACACACACACACACACACACACACACACACACACACACACACACACACACACACACACACACACACACACACACACACACACACACACACACACCATACAGCACAGTATCTGGCCATACACAGTGTTTGGTATAGGGGTGATATATTTAATTATGTTCTTTGTATTAAAGTTCTTTCTGCGAATCGTTTTGTACTCTTTATTATCAAAGTATTTGATAATTATTTTGAATACATAGAATCCCTTAGGTGTTAATTGATCCGCAAAACTATATTGTTAAAATTCAGCTAGCTTTACGCTCAATTCTCTTCCATGCAGGGCAAGCTTAGTTATTATATTTATATGACTTATTGCTGCTGATCCCCGTACTCATATTCCATATTTAATATGTGACTCTGTTATGTAGTACTGTTACATGTTCATTCCGTAAGAGTTTGTTATCAATAATTAGGCCTAGGTAGTTTTTTGTACTATATTTAAACTATATATATATATATATATATATATATATATATATATATATATATATATGTAATAATACTTTATATATATATAAAGTATTATTCTGCCATACAGTTGTTATTTACTTTATTTAACATGTTAAAATACTTTGAATAATGAATTTTACTGTATGATGTTTAAATTTAGTAACAAACATATTGAATAAAGCAAAATTTTTTAATAAAGCTTTTTTGTGCTGAATACACTTTTCATAATAATATGTTTTTAGAGGTTCCATAAAACCTTTCATATAGAGCCTACAGCTGAGTAGTAAAGACCTCGTTTCTTTCATAGCAATGTCTTGTAACTACATCAATTATGCATTTATAATAATCTTTAAACTTCTTATCCATAATTACTTCTTAACACTAATCATTCCTGATAATCTGCAAAACGTCCAGTTCCAAACGAGTAAAAGAACTATTTAAAATATGTCCGTGGGTATCAAATGTTTCAACCATGCTACGATGGCCATCCTCAGTGGTCCGAGGATAGTCTGAAACGTCAGTCTCAGTCATTTGAAACCAATGTGAATTTTTTTACGTGGTTGACCACTGAAGCTTTAGATAGTTCCCTTTATTTTATTATGTTTTTATTTATTTCCCTGTTTTCTTCTACTTTTCATGGTGTTATATTTATTTACTGCATGTTGAGTAAATTTTGAAGCATATTATATTTTGTTTCGGACTGTTTAGTATTTTAAAAATAATTGTTCTATGTTCATAAGTTTCATAACTACTTATGATTAATTTAATTTTGTGGGTATTTGGCTATTTAATATTTGCTAATTCAAATCAGAGAAGAACTTAAATGGACTTTATTTATTCAATTAGCTAAAGGTATTACACATGGAATATCGATACTATTACTTGAAGAGAATGACGTAAATGTAGTAATTTACTTATTTTACTCGTAACTTAAATATTATATGTCCTACGATTTGGTAAAAACACGTTATAGACTTTTTGGGTAATATATAATTTGATGGTGGGTATTACTGTCAGTATCATTTTAGTAAGTGCCATAAGTGGAAAGAATAGGGTGATATTTTAGTGTTATCAGTTTTACTTTTATTATTTAGTACGTAACACTCACAAATTAAGTTCTAATGTCCCCAGATCTATTTGTTAATGATAAAATGCCTTTATCACCCTATAAACCGACCAATTATGTGATTGTGAGTTACTTGGCAAAATGTACGCCATAATGTAGTTTATGGCCCACACATTGTTAAATTATACTCTATGGATGAGCGCTAGGCGTCGTCATCACTGGGCATCAGAATGCCTCTTACATTTGGAAAATCATTATAAAATAATTATTTTTATTTGGTGTTTATATAGGTACCTTTTAACATTACAAAGAGCTTTATTGTTTATAACATGGCTACCGAACTAACAGAGTATATTTTACCATTAACTCTACAGAATTTAGAATATTTTAATATATTTAATTCCATATTCCTATCATTTGAACATATGATAATAATTATACTCTTATAATTTATAAGCGTATTTTTTATAATGGATTATTCTACATATTTTTATTTTTATTTCATACAACATTTATTTTACATATCACTTTTACCTTTTCCACCTAGTGCACGTTTAAATTTAATGTAATTTTGTGTGTGTAAAAATTATATACTCATAAAATAATATCTATTTCGAAAAAATAACACTTGAAAATAGAACGGAAGTTCTTACATCTGTTATTTTAAGAATTGTTAACATTGTTACTATAGTTTTCATCTTCTACCTCATTATGGAAAACATTTTTTGTTGTTGTACTGATTAAACTGACTTTAAACTTGAATAATGACAAAGAAATATAAATATAAGAACTATAAAAATAGCCAAAATGGATATTTTTAATACTGAGATATTTTTACTTTATCATGAAAGAAGGATAATACAGTTCAATGTTTATAATGTTAGACTCGGGCTCCGGAAGCGGCTATAGGCGAGAAAGAATATAATTTAAAGGTCGTCTTACGAACATTCGCCAAATTAGGGCACTCGATGCAAGAATGACTCGTCGGACTGCATTAATTTGTTTAGGTTAGTAGTGCACGGCCGAGTCTACGACTATACTAATTGTACAGTACTTCACATTTTTTTACATTAGGAAGCTGAGTTGACGCATTGGGCAATCATAGTTAAGTTTAGATTCTAAGGAGAAAGAAGAGCTCTGATGCCATTCCTAGATTGCACTTCAACCTTAGGTTTATTGTGCTCCCCTGTTACTTACTATATTGGGGTACCTATTCCAAGCGTCTTAACCAGCTCTAAAATCGTTTCCCCCAGACTTGCTAGCATTCTTCTTCTGAGAGCTCGTTTCCGGATACTCTGCCTCTGCTAAGCTACAGAGACAGTCTCAAGAGCCTCACCACAAAGCCGACAACTGGTGTCTTATCTGTGTGGCCGTATCCAGATTTATACGCAATCACCGTCCTGTTGTCATTCCCATTCACGGCGGTGAGTGATTTGGTCAGCGTAGGGTTAGATCCTCTCACCAGAGATTTTGTAAATACTTGGCCGTGATTCCGCTACCTTCAGGTGCCGATTTATGGGTCATATATTTAAGGGCAATCATAAATGTTTAAGGAGAGTTTCGACTCTTATCGTTTGTCATTCTCCATTTATGTTTTCAGTAGTTACAACTTCCCACATCTGTGCGAAATCGACTCAACATAGTTAATTCCTTATGAGGAAGGTTCATGCGATCACGGTCACACTGTCTGATACCAGAAATTTGTTTCAACCGTAAAACTCTGGTGGTCACTCTGGACACTGTGGAATACCTTGCTAAATGGGAACACTCAGATTAGATAGGATTTTTAAACTCTATATATACGTAATAATGATTTTTTGTTTAAATTAAGTATACTATGTATTACTGTCAACTTTCAATCAGCTAATTAGGCTAGAGAGTTTATAAAAGACAATGTATGTATGAATTTGATATAATAATTGAAAATAAAAAATAAAAAAATTATGGAAAGTGCTTCTTTGCGTCTTATAGCCGAAGGAGCTATCTTGCACAGTACTGAAAGCTATCGTAGCTGAGTTCCAATGAAAGAAACGCTGATAGCCCTGTTTTCTTATATTTAAAAATTCGTACTTTGATATGGCCGCCCTCCTGACATGGCATAAAATGGTAAACCTCCACATATAGATCTTTATTTGTAGTAATAATGTTCCAAGCTCTATTGCTTTGTCTGTAATCATTAAGGACATTTGAATCCAGTGTGGGACCTTATAAACACCATAAATATGTATATTCTGATAGCGTCTTTTTTTAAATCATAAAAATGATAATTACCACTATAAAACTACTGTTTAATTGATTGTTCGTAATTCCTGAAAAAAGAGAGAAAATCATAATATCTTAAAACAATTTTCCATTAATAATTGTAGTGGTCCATATTTACAATAAATGCTCTTACATTTTTCTTTTTACAGTAATTGTTAATTTTTACTTTGGTACTAATGGTCAGCAGCATTTGTCAGAATATTTTAATTTAAGTGAGATATAGTAGATACCTCTGCCACATGAAATTAGTTAGATGAGTTCAAGTTCAACTTACCTCTGGAGGTCACTGGTTTTCCACGCTTTCTCACATAAAAGTGTACTTTCCAACTGGGAAATACTGCCACGTCAGACTGTGTGGAGGCTGGCCAACAACGAATGTCTAGGTCATATATGAATTGAAATATTGTATTAATCCTGAATTGAATACATTGGGGGGAATCAGCTTTCGTATACTAACCCAATGGCTTCCTTTTTATACTAGGAAGTAAGTACAAACCTGTCTATGAAATAAAATTTGCTCAAATGGAATAAGTATGCCAACAAGCATGCCTGGCAGTTAGAGAGAACATGTTTAAACTTAACTTAACTTTTTTACATACAATTCATTAAATGTATGAAGACGTATAATTTAATTAATTTTAAAATTACAAATGTGTATAACAGCAATATTTTTATCCTTGTAGTATTTATAGCTAGAATTTAGGACATAAGTATTTCAACATATCTGTTATACTTGCCTTTTAAGTATTGTTACCTATATATATATAGTATATGTCAAGGTAGGTCTGTGTAAGTATTACATAATTGGGGGAAAAGGACTAGGAATAACACTCTTCATTATTATAAAAATGTATAGTAAAAAATATATAGATATTTACAAATGTATAAATAATTGGGTACAACTACTCAACAATAATGGGTGTAACATATGATTGGCTCTTGACGATAAGATGTGAGATCAGTGGTAGGAAGCCGTTGTGCTGTACGAAGGACTTGGTCGAGGGACGATGCTAACGGCGGTGGATCCATGGCCTAGTGTACTGCTGATGGGAGCGAACGTGCTGCTGGCGAAGTGGGGAGCGAGGGTTGTGCTTGATTTACCATAGCCTCCTCCACCACCACCGTGTCCGCCACCTCCACCACCGTGACCACCACCGCCGCCACCTCCACCACCTCCAGGACCAACGGACACCTCCCGCTGTGTCTTGTACCGTATGAAATACACCTGTACAACCACAACAATTAAAGTAATATGAGATGATTTAACCTTAACAGAAAAAATAATACTTTTAACTATATTAAAAAAATGGACGTTACAATAAAGGTTGTGTGATGTAATACAATATTACATAACAACAATAAAACAAATAATACAAATATTCTACAAGCCTTCGTCTGGGCACTAAACTTGGTGGGATACTCTCTATGAACTCAAATTTTAAGTACTTACTTTAGATTAGGGTGCAATCATTGAGTAGAATCCACTTCAACGTTATTCTTGTGTTAGAACATTCGAGAAATAAGGAATATTGACATCTACATATTGTTTTAAGCTATTTGGCACCACGTATTTGAAATATTATATTTTTTCAGTACTTGTACAATATCATCTGAATATGAAATATTTGTACTTTTAGTAGCGACATTTGTATGAAGCACAATGTATATAAGTTCTATGACTGAATGTGAACAATTATAATAAGTTAGTTCATTATTAAATACAAAATATTTTATTTCCAAATATTTTACAACATAATAAAAGTACAATGACTTATCAGCAAAAGCTGAATATCTTAGTTACAAAAATAAAACGCTAAATTAATCATGCAAAATAACATTTATAATTAATAACAACTTAAAATTAACTTTGTTAAATATATACCATTTGGTGGGACAATAATTTAACGACAATTCAGTATAACTTCATAATAAACGAAACAACGTAGTTTATAATATATATAATTTTTTCTTTCTTTTTAACTTGTAGAATGAATGGAAATGACCTATTCTCTGACGTATAAACTACTTGTTACAAATATCTTCTGTCCGTAAACATTGCCTGTTGTTACAGACCAACCTATCATATACTGTCCCAGTTGTTATATCTATTGTTAGTCATTAACCATACGCTAAACCTCTGACGTACAAACTAATCGTTACAAATATCTTCTGTACGTAAACATTG
Organism: Stictocephala bisonia; assembly: GCA_035578905.1. NCBI lineage: Eukaryota > Metazoa > Arthropoda > Insecta > Hemiptera > Membracidae > Stictocephala > Stictocephala bisonia. Next base: position 5,133,210 of record JAQJVL010000025.1, on the reverse strand, counting down.
CCGTTGTTACAGACCAACCTATCATATACTGTCTCAGTTGTTATATCTATTGTTAGTCATTAACCATATGCTAAACCTCTGACGTACAAACTAATCGTTACAAATATCTTCTGTACGTAAACATTGCCGTTATTACAGACCAACCTATCATATACTGTCTCAGTTGTTATATCTATTGTTAGTCATTAACCATACGCTAAACCTCTGACGTACAAACTAATCATTACAAATATCTTATGTACGTAAACATTGCCGTTGTTACAGACCAACCTATCATATACTGTCTCAGTTGTTATATCTATTGTTAGTCATTAACCATATGCTAAACCTCTGACGTACAAACTAATCGTTACAAATATCTTCTGTACGTAAACATTGCCGTTGTTACAGACCAACCTATCATATACTGTCTCAGTTGTTATATCTATTGTTAGTCATTAACCATACGCTAAACCTCTGACGTACAAACTAATCGTTACAAATATCTTCTGTACGTAAACATTGCCGTTGTTACAGACCAACCTATCATATACTGTCTCAGTTGTTATATCTATTGTTAGTCATTAACCATACGCTAAACCTCTGACGTACAAACTAATCGTTACAAATATCTTCTATACGTAAACATTGCCGTTATTACAGACCAACCTATCATATACTGTCTCAGTTGTTATATCTATTGTTAGTCATTAACCATACGCTAAACCTCTGACGTACAAACTAATCGTTACAAATATCTTCTGTCCGTAAACATTGTCTGTTGTTACAGACCAACTTATCATATACTGTCTCAATTGTTATATCTATTGTTAGTCATTAACCATACGCTAAACCTCTGACGTACAAACTAATCGTTACAAATATCTTCTGTCCGTAAACATTGCCGTTATTACAGACCAACTTATCATATACTGTCTCAGTTGTTATATCTATTGTTAGTCATTAACCATACGCTAAACCTCTGACGTACAAACTAATCGTTACAAATATCTTCTGTCCGTAAACATTGTCTGTTGTTACAGACCAACTTATCATATACTGTCTCAATTGTTATATCTATTGTTAGTCATTAACCATACGCTAAACCTCTGACGTACAAACTAATCGTTACAAATATCTTCTGTCCGTAAACATTGCCGTTATTACAGACCAACTTATCATATACTGTCTCAGTTCTTATATCTATTGTTAGTCATTAACCATACGCTAAACCTCTGACGTACAAACTAATCGTTACAAATATCTTCTGTCCGTAAACATTGTCTGTTGTTACAGACCAACTTATCATATACTGTCTCAATTGTTATATCCATTGTTAGTCATTAACCATACGCTATACCTTACCTATAGTCAACATTAAACAAACTGGCAACAATTCAACCAAGAAAATCTTAGCGATTGAAAACCTAATCAAATGTTGTCCCTGTAAATATTGAAACGATTCTTTTTCTCAGGTAGTAATGGTTTAACTAGACTAACTGCTATTCATCTTAACATTTAAAAATATTTTTGTAGGTCGTAGAATATTTTTACGATGTCGTTTTTTTTAGTGATCTATTTTTAGTTAAAGTTGTACCCACAACGTTTAACTGATCAACTGATACTCAAAATTTCATTTATTGTTACGTTAGATTACGGATAAATGAACTTGGCCATCAAATTTCTTAAAATCAATAAAATAATAATATACAATTTCTTCAAAGCATTCAATGACTATATTATAGCTCTCAGAAAAGCCACTCTTGCTTATTTTATGAATGTAATGAAATGTCATACTTTTTACGTAATTCAAAATCCTGTATTCCTGTTCTAAATATACTGTGTATAAAATATTAGCAAGGCAGATTGTTTCAGAATTATCTGACGAAGTTTATAATAGCATACCTTTTTACGTTTTAGTTTGCTAAATTTCATATAAAAAGGTGTTTTTTACTTATTTTGTATTATGTTAAAATGGAAACCAATTTAGACCTCAAATATATGTATTCGGGTATTTAATGTCATTTATACATCCATTGGTCCCTAACTCTCTATGGTTATTATAAAGGAAATAAAAATGTTTTACTAAATATGTCAATCCATGTAAAAATATACATCAAATTAGCAATAATTGGTGGTAAAATATTTACCATTGTTATTGTAAGGAAACAACTGACTTACCATCAATTCAATACATCTTTAGTACGTGGTTTTATACTTAATTGTAGAAAAGATGGGAAACATAACTTAAAATTACAATTATTAATAGTTATATCGAAGTGTGATGTGTATATTTTATAATCATTTTATAATATTTCATCTAAAAATATCCACTTAATGAATTTATATGACTCAGTAAGATGTATCATAAAAATGAAAAGAAGGTGGATAAAAGTAAAATACCTCAGGCTTAGAGGGTGTGGTAGGCTGTGGTGTCGGTATTACAATGGGAGGAGAATCTGCAGGATGCTTGTGCAGTACGTAGATGAGGGTCTTTTCCTGATCCTGCTGAGGAGCAGGTATGACTGGGGCGGCTTGAGTAGGTGCTGATGGAGCCTTGATGAACACGATCTTATAGTGTTTCTTGGGAGCTTGAGGGACAATGACTTTTGGAGGGGCGGCGTATTCCGTCTCCGGGGGTGGAATGTGGACATATATGTGCTTCTGTACGACTGGTGCCTCAAATCCACCACCTCCATATCCTCCACCACCACCTCCATGGCCACCGCCGCTACCACCACCGCCTCCATGACCACCACCCCCATAGCCACCACCGCCACCTCCACCTCCATGGCCACCACCTCCATAGCCTCCTCCTCCACTTCCGCCTCCATAGCCACCACCTCCGTAGTCCCCACCACCTCCACCTCCATGGCCACTTCCTCCGAAACCACCACCACCATGACCGTTGCCACCCAGTAAAACTATTGTCTTTCCTCCTGCACCTCCACCATGGTAGTCTCCACCGTCTCCATAATCAGTAAACACTGGTGGCTCTGGCCTGGCCAGAGTGATTGTAGCTAGACACCAAATGACCTGAAACAAGCAAAACATTATTCCGATACATGTGCAATGACGGAGTTTTATTTGCTATGTTGTATTTTTCTTTTCAACTAATTATAATGTTGTTAACTGTAACTATACTAAAACTAGGTAAAAATGTTAATTTTTTAAATGTAATAAAGCAATTGAATTACTTATACCATTTCCTCAGGGCAGTTTGGCCATAACAAAGTAAGGCAATTAGAACGTTGTTAAGCAATTGGCACTAGCAAAATAATAACGCTAAAATTGTTATACTTGAAATGGGAGAGAGTTAAACCTAATCGATTGTCATCGTTGGATAAAGTAACCGTAAAGTAAATTAGCCCATTTTAATAATAATTTAATTATATATAATAAGAATACTAGTAAAACTAATAGTATAAGTCTGTGGTTTAGTTGTAAATATGTAGACATCTTGTAAACTATACAAGCGTACTGTTTAAAAACAATATTGAAGGAGTATGTTATATTTAAATTGAAGAAAAATAATAGTAAATAATTTATGATAGAGGCAAAAAGTAAATATAATGCTAATGAAAGTTACATTAAGGCTCTGAAGCTAACTATACAAATAGGAAATTCGATTCTTATCCTATAAAATATTTAAGTAATAAAATTATGACGCATCCAGTAACATTCCATTTTAAGAATGGCTATCTCCTATTTCACTATGATGTTCTTCTAATTTGAAATAGTTTCTCTTTCAATAATATCGGATTAAAGAGAAACAAATCGGAAAGTATTCCACTGTCAGTTCAGAAAGGACGAATAACACAATGTCATGGTTGTCAGTTCAATTTCCACAGTCTGAAGAACCCTCCAGCCTTATTCTCTTGTGACTGAGAATTTCTTTTTACATAGAAATACATAGAAAACACACGACTGTTGACACTCCCAGTAATGAACGAAATTGTGGTACTTTGTAGTCAAAGCAAACTGTGTTTGTTTTTAAAAACATTTCTTCGCATAAACAACACCTGGTTTCGATTACACCCATAGCACCTAGTTTTTATCAAAATGTTGATTTTAGTAGTTAAAATGTTATTTTAGTATGTGGTTTTTGTTGTAGTCTTGAGTGAGTTATCTAACTTTGTATGTGTATTTTTAGTATTGAAATGTGTTTAGTATGAACCTCACAGCTTCCAATAACTCTGTTAGCTGGAATAATACTTCAGTCATAATATACCGAAACGAAACAATTATTTTTCTGGGTAGTCATTCCAACTATTGAAGTATTGAACTATTGATCACATGACGACAAAGGATGCCACTCAACATTATATTTGAATACGATTGTAAATTAAAATTCTTGAAAAAATTAAGTGAATTTATTTTAAATTGAAAAACTAATTATGAGGATGTACAGAATGTAGGAAAACATTAAGAGTGATTTTTATTAACTTAATTTGCATAGCTGTATCAAATTATTATGCTCCATAGGTATCATGCTCAATAGGTACATTCAAAAAACGTGTGGACAAATGGCTTGTTGAGGTAGGAAGGGAAAATATATACAATATATCAATATCTATGTACACTGAATAACATTAAACATCTAGTTGTGTCACCATATACAGGTTTTTTTCTGGATTTATAAATTTCAAACTTTAACTTATGTTGGTGCTTGAAAGGTGGGGGGGGGGTGAATGGACGTGTCATATTGTCTGTTTTGTGTGTATGTTGGTGTGCGTAAGCATGCGTGCGTGCGTTTATTTATTCATTTTATTTATTTTTGTATTTTTTTTTTCGTGGCATGAGGTATGTGTGAGGTGTGAGTGTATGCGTGTGAGGTTTGAATGTGTGTTTGTGGTATGATTGTGCGTGAGAGGATGTATGTGTGTGTGCATGTGTTTTGGTTGGTGTTTGTAATATACAGTCACTGTGCTTGCGCCCATTATTTATGCTAGGTGTGTGCGTATATGAAGGTTTATGTCAGATAGTGTATTTAATTTGTGTATTATAAACGAGCATGTGTGTGAGGAGGAGTCGGGTGCGTCTTTCTTAGGTATTTGTGATCTTTCATGTAGGTGTGTATGAGGTAGTGTATGAATGTGTAATGCTTTGTGTATCAATATTGTGTAATCATGGGCGTGGGCAAGTGTCTGTGAATGTGAAATATGTCCAGGTTTTAGGTCAGGTTTTTATGGTAGTTTTTAGCGGATTACAGTACTCTTTATTATTATTATTATTATTATTATTATTATTATTATTATTATTATTAGTTTTTATTTATTTTATTTTTATTTTATTTGCTGAGGCTTCTAATGTTACGAAATTAGTTTATAAAAGAGTATTTTTGTAATTTAAGTAATAATTGTTGTGAAACATAAGTTTATTTAAATACGTTTTTATTTGTTTACATAAAAGTAACATTTTCATTTTATTTTACGTCTGGCTGGTAGTGGCCCGTTCCCCTCCCGCAGGCATGTGCCCATGAGGGAAACTATTTCCACCGTTTATATGATCTTTATATTGTAATTATTGTTTTTTGTGAATAAAAATGCTTATCTATCAATCTATCTATTATCGATGTAGTATTATGTATCAAAATTATGTCACCAATTCATTATGAATGTTCAAATACATTACGAAGAACAATAATGGGTATATTTTCTAAAAATAAATGATAACCATGTTCTCAAACCCATTTTCTTAAAAAGAAAAATGTAATAAAACATTATAATAAGCAACTATTTAGCTTAAATGAATGGAAAAAACTGTGTTCAAAGTTAGTTGCATGTGTAAAATTAAAGCAAGCAAAATGTGATATAATCAATTAAAACTGTCACAATTCACTGGTCTATCACTACAAGATCATTCATCGTCACCTCATCACCTTCATAGTCACTACTAGATAATCCAGAACGTTCATGGTTGCATATTTAAATTTTTTTTAGCAAGTTATTTCTTGGTCCGATAGTGATCGATATCCTACCAAAACACTGAGGAATGATAAAAATTTAGTGAAGGGCTGGTATCGAAGCGAACTAATAAGATATTACCTTCATGTATCAGAACGCGCAATAAACCTCAAAGGGTTTCTCACATCTGACCTTTTGAATAGTAATACATTTAATTATTTAGAATAGTTACATCAGTCGTACGTAAGATAAATCGTACAATCGCTAATACAAATCTCTTACATATACAAACTTTAATATTTCTAAAAATAATATGTCATCATGTCAATTCCTAATCTAGTTTGAAACTTTAACTTATTAACTTTGCCTCTTAGGTTTAATCAAGGACTCTCACATAATGAGTTACTTTTGTGACTCCCACACATGTGGTCCAGACCACGCGAGCCATTGTGGTAACACCGATCAATCTCTTTGTGAGCCAGTGGACCGCAAACACCTAAGTCTACATACTTATTGTCTGACCGATTAGTTCTGCCGTAACTCTAGCCGTCTTGCAACACGCGTCCTTTCAAGGTGTTAAGCAAGACGAGGACGAGGATAGTCTATCGTCTACCACGAACAGGACCTAAGTTTGGACTAGGAAGGCTAACGCACTGTTAGTGGTGGAGAGAAAGGAATTTCACACTGGGTGCTTGTCCAATGTCTGTTTATATAGTTGGCTAGAGGGAAAATGTCCAGTGACAGATCGAGAGTAAATTGATTTGGTTTACTTGATCGGGTTGACATGTACTGTGAAATTTCTCATATGGAGGTTATTTCTAAAGGTTAGCCTTTCCATTTCCCGCTTCTTTTTGTTTTTAATAACAAAATACAAAAATACGTAATATGTGATCATACATTGTTTGTGCATTACAATATTCACTCAACGATATTCATTTTAAAATTAGTTGTTTTATTTTTCTAATTTTATTGTTTTTAATATTTTTGATTCCATTTAATGCACTACTAAACTATCCATATCTTGGCTTTAAAACGTAGATACATTTGTATCAATACTGAATATTTTAAAATAAATTAACTAATGTTAAGATGTAGGTACCCTTCGTTAATTTTTTTTTTTTACAATACTATTAGGATGTAGTAAGTATATGCAAATTTAACAGAAAATGTCGTATCATGGCAGTCACTATTGTTTTTACGAGTAATATAAAGAGTAGAGAAAACATTCTTCAAAAAATTAAATATATGGTTGAACCATACCTAAAATAAGTGGAAGCTTTAAATTGCGTAGTAAAATGTTCTATATTTGATTGATCGTAGAACACTTATATATTTAAAGAGTATGTACTTGAATTAGGTTCACATATTATTTAAAAATACTCTAGCTCTTTTTACATGAACCAGTTTTTGACAAATATTAAATTTTTATTTAAAAGAAGTAACCTCATCCAAACATAATACAGGATAATAAACTAATAATACAGGAATTTTAATAAAATACAGACAATTGTGATATTAATTTATACAGATATTTGTATGCGTTAAATTATATTTATTAGCTTAATATCAAACTCTTGAATTGAAGATAGTCATCTTATTTAAATGTTATTCTTTGCCAAAAGCAATAAATCCATGGTTAATTTTAACAATTGAACAAGTTGGCCCATTTGGTTTGTCTGTAAGCGAGTCAATGTTGTACGCAATTCCACATATTCAAAGACCAAAGACCATGTCTGTGAACATATAGGTCTTTGGATATGTTGGTGGACCATGAATGTTTTATACAGATCTGTGTATGTACATGAGTGCCACCGACGCTATAGGTTTGCATGTGGCTAGGTGGTTCATTGAGTTATCGATAATACGTTGACCATGAATGTTTTATACAGATCTGTGTATGTACATGAGTGCCACCGACGCTATAGGTTTGCATGTGGCTAGGTGGGTCATTGAGTTATCGATAATACGTTGACCATGAATGTTTTATACAGATCTGTGTATGTACATGAGTGCCACCGACGCTATAGGTTTGCATGTGGCTAGGTGGGTCATTGAGTTATCGATAATACGTTGACCATGAATGTTTTATACAGATCTGTGTATGTACATGAGTGCCACCGACGCTATAGGTTTGCATGTGGCTAGGTGGGTCATTGAGTTATCGATAATACGTTGACCATGAATGTTTTATACAGATCTGTGTATGTACATGTGGGCCACCGACGCTATAGGTTTGTATGTGGCTAGGTGGGTCATTGAGTTATCGATAATACGTTGACCATGAATGTTTTATACAGATCTGTGTATGTACATGTGGGCCACCAACGCTATAGGTTTGTATGTGGCTAGGTGGGTCATTGAGTTATCGATAATACGTTGACCATGAATGTTTTATACATATCTGTGTATGTACATGTGGGCCACCAACGCTATAGGTTTGTATGTGGCTAGGTGGGTCAATGAGTTGTAGATAATACGTTGACCATCAATGTTATAGTTATGTGATCACTTAGAAACGTGGGCTATTAACGTCAAATATTTAATAACTGTCAGTGCAACTGGGCTGTATCTCTTACGTGATTATGTGAGTAAGTAGGTTAGCCAATATCGTACGATTCGGCATGTAAAAAGTCCATAAATGTCATTAAAATCCAGGTGGTTGGGTTGGTTATAAATGTTATATGTATTTTTCATCATTGTTGGACGTATGTTTTCCATCAAAGTTGAAACTATACAAGTACTCATATTGCAATTTAAATTCCCTCGTACAACATATGTAAATCGTAAGGTGAGTATGAATGATTTTATGAGTGTATGACCAATTTATTCCGGTTGCTAGCTGAGTGAAACTTACGCTGAGGAAGGGATTTACATATTTTAGTGGAATGCCAACTACATAATATCAGTTATAATAATTTCCAGCTGACAGGCAAACCTAGTAATCAGTTATTTTCCTCAGACAACACCTTAACTCTACATCAGGCAACAAGTCTACTTCCAAACCTCTCCAATGGTGTCACTGCCATTGGCAACCATTGACTATGGGGTCGTGTCAATCAATATAACGGACTGAGGACAGCATATAGTGTCTACAACTTCCACATATTTTCCTTAAGTAGTTTGGTTACAGCACAACACCAAGTTTCCAGCTGGAAATCGACATCTTACGTCTGTTTCACGAGTTGTCTTACATCCACGTAAAGATCTAAATAGAACATTAGTAAGAAACTGCAACATATTAGCCTAAAATTGATGTAATATTTCGTGATAGTTATAGCTAAATGTTAACTATAAACTATGTAACACATCAATAAGTATAAATAAATTAAAACATACTTATGTTTTATACATATACATTATTATAGTTTAATTTGTTACGAAAAATTGGTTGCGTTTAACTATGAAACATTTATTTTGTTTATTGTTATACATAGGAACAATAGCTACGGTATATACGAGTAAGGTGTGATCTATTATACATTTAAGGGATTAATTATTTCATACAAAGTACACCAATTGGTATTAAATGTTTCAAGAAATGTATCATAAAAAACATTAAAATCCATTGTGCAGACCTCTTCTTGCTAACACTAAGACATTTATATTTGAACATAATAGGCTACTAAGCACATGTTATCGGAACCCATCTGTACTATCGTTGAATGTTGTTGGTAGATAGAACTTGACGCTATTTTTTTTTTTTAAATAGGACGATACATTAAGCCATACAAAATTGAATACAATTTTGAATAAATATCATCATTTGCTTCAACCTCATTTTGTTTCAATTTATATTCAATTTAGAATATTACCTAAGGGAGAAGACAGAAAATTGAATATGAAATAAGAATATAAAACGTTGATATAAAACAAGGGATATAGATAAAAATACAGGGATCGTACACCAAGGGAAAGGAAGAAGGGTGAAATGTTGTTGGGTCGTGAGTTACGACGTATGCTTGAACATTGTTGTGTTAGGTGTAAGGAACTGGAGAAAAAAGGTAATGTATAGTTTTTACATTATTATTTGTAATATAAATAAACGATGGTGTTTTAATAGTAATAAGTTCTCAAATCAATGTTTACACTGATTATTTTAATTAGCCTAATACATGTTTCTTACGTTTCCAATTTATAAACCATAAATAAAAGATAGTTTGTTTATTAAATTGTGTGTCTGTTACAATATATTAGAATAAGATAATTTGTGTATATTAAATAACAAAGATGGATATTGTTACTATTGTGGATTTATGTTAAAATATATTTTTTTTAAATATTAATAACTTTAGATAAGACTTTCTTTAGTTATCTGATAATTTTCATTAATTTCAGATTAGCTGTAACAAGGTACCAAGTAACAATTAATGAAATGAATTAAGTTTGTTTTAAAATCATTTATCTGTCAAACATGCCAATTATAATAAAAATAAAATGACTCAATATGAGATAGTCGATTTTGTACACTTCCAGGCTCATAAATTGATACAATAATTATACCACAGATATATCTTTATAATCTATGATTTAAAACAAAAAAATAATCCATGAAATATTACCCTCCACATTACTAGAAGTAAAGTCATCTAAGACATCCACAATTTTATAATTGTGAATGTACAAAGTAATATATGTCAATCAACTTGCATTAGTAAAGTATTAAGTAAGTAGCAGGCACGTCAATAATGCATTATAATAACTATAGGGTCTGAGTTTGCTGGGCTAATGTACGCTTTATTTAACTAAGAGGATGTTAGTTACGAAGAGTATTGGTCCTTTCATGCTGGCAGATTGTTTGAAAACTGATTTATTTTAGAAACACAAAGAAACACTGAAAACACGGGTCCCTAAAACGAATTTAACTAGGATATTACCTTTTAAAATAAATTCATTAGTGTAAACCACACCAAAATAGTCCGATGATAGCTGTGGCATGTAAAGCCCCCCTCCTCACCCAGCAATGTCGTAAATTATAAATTCGTTGAAAATATAGATGATTTGTCTAGACATCTGTTGTAGTAAACAAACCTTTTCATTTGTTATTCTAAATCACAATAAATAGAAAAGAAGACGGTAGGTATCACGTACATCTCCAATGACGTCACAAAGGCGGAATTGCAAAAATAAACACAAACATATTGTTCTAATTCCCATAATTATATTTCCAGCTGATAAATGGTAAATAACTTGCTTAACTATTCAGCTGAATGCTTCTATATAATTGGTGGATTTAGTTACCAGTATTTAATATATTAAACAAACCAGGTGATTTCGCCCACATTTATTTTTTATTTTTTAATTTTTTATTTATTCATAAGACGCCGATCATCAAGATATGGGCGAATATGGATTTCGAATGAGTGTGATGAGTGTAGATGAGCGAATGTAGTCATTGTTACAAACTAAGGCCGACTATTCCTTAGAAAGTGTCATTAATTGATTGCCCAATGACAAATGAACAGCCAGTGGTTATCAGCTGATCGTTCTCAAAAAACGTTACAGTCTACTGCGCAGTCTCGTCGTGATACCTAAATAGCTACCGTGTTTGTGTTATAATGCACGTGTTTTGGTTATATCTATTTAGAGATATAATTACGGATAAACACAGCTATTTAATTTAATAAACATTATTTAATAGTACTTTCTACAGAATATAAAATATTTATATTATTATAATACTATAAACGATTACAAGATTAACACATACCATAGTTAATTTTACCACTACGTTCTAGAGGTCTTTAAATTTGGTCATACAGTCGTTTTGTAAACAAAACACCAGTTAAATTGACAGTATAAACATACGCATACTTGTGATAGATGATACATGTGGTTTGGTGCTTCTAAGAAACGATATACAACACCGCCTAAATTGTCATTGGACTATTTTGATGTGGTTTACACTAGTCACGTGGATATTTTAAAGTTTAATTAGTAGCAGTTACTCCGTACCACAGCTACTTATGTCATTCGATTATGTACTTAAAGACTGTCTTCGATTTGTTTCTTAAATAGTAGTCCTTAACCACCCGCCTGCCAACCAGCTTATAGGTTGATCTATCAACAGTCATCTTATCTCGTATAGGCAAAAACACCGAAACTAAGGTCACGTCATTATCTACAGTTGTCAAGATCATTAGAACATACTTAACAATAGGGCATCACTAATGATGGTTATGTAGTATTTAGATGGAATGGATTAACATCAGTTATCAAAATCTTAATCCCGTCCTTCATGTGGGAGGGGAGGTTAGAAGTATGGCTGTCAATTGTAAAGGTAAGTTGGAACATGTCTATGCACGTCTGAAGTATTACGATTCCATTTGGAGTTGGTAATTGATTTCGTCATAGTACTCACTAAACGAGTTCTCAGGTCACGTAAACTTAGTACAATCATTGGTTTTATGCAACAATAGATTTTCCATCCAATTTTAAACTTTGAGTCTCAAAATATTACCTGTTTTTGTAGCACTAGTGTAGTCACTTGTAAATATGTTGCAGTTTAAACCAGCTATGGTTGCGGGCCTTACTAACTAACAAAGTTACAGGCACAAATATTCCTATTAGATGGAATATTTATTGTATATGTATACAATCAAAGATGAAATATAAAAAAGAAGGTACAGATATTATAGACATCGAATATGGTACTAAGTATAACATTCTCAGACCTCAGGAGTTCAAAAACCAACTCAAAAATATAATATAATCATGTCTAATCATCATAAATACGCTACGTTTCTCTATATAATGTAGTAAGGTATCTTTTAATTATTTTTTCGTTACTATAAAGTTTAGTTTTACCATCAAGTTTAGGTTGATATAGGGGAAGGTCAGTGTATATGTAAAGAGAGAGGGTTACCAACGTAAATTTCATTAGTTGTGGATTTAATTAACTTGGACTCAAATTCTTGTACTTGTGGGAAAGAAGACTAACTTTGAATTGCTTGTCTATTAGAGTTTTTGGGTTGAGGGACGTAGTTCAAAGGTGTAGGATTTGAGTATGTATTTGTAAGTTTAACATAGTCATTAACGTAACAAAATATATTTATTAAATATCGTTAGTCGCGGAGAACAACGGGACACTAAAATTGGAGAGATCAATTATAACACTTTGTTTTGTACGTATAGCTAAAATATGTAATTACTACTGCATATACTGTTTTTAAAGTATGTCAGGACTGACCGGTCAACCCATACGCTGTGGCGTAGTATGATTGTTTACTATATCTCCAAAGGTCGCGATTTAAATCTGTATAGAAGTATCTAACTAGAATTACTAATCAAATTACCAAAGATTGTTTCTCTATACCTCATTATAAAAATTACATTATTGAATCAATATATTGTATGAACAAAAACATTAAACTGTATAAAGATAAGCAATATAGTATAATAAGAAACTTTGCAATAATATTTGGATCAAAAATTTACATTAACTACAAAGCCAGTTCTTTATGAATTTATGATTCCTATAATAATATATTTTTACCCTTGCCTTGTTAATTAAAACATAAACAATAACATTGTTTCAATAAGCGTCACGTAGTCTTTTTCAATAGTGTTCATTTTATTTGTTTTTATCTAACAGCTGAGGGTGTCAAATAAATTAACTCCATTAGAGTATCGTTGCAACTTCTAAGGCCACTGGTGGAGCCCTTGGGTTGGAAGTGGATGAAAGCACATCAGATACCTTCCCGAGGGTGAACTCCACAACTCCCAAAGTTTCATCGCGATCCTATGAGTGGTTTGGTAATGCATAAAGAACAATAATACATACATTAGTTTTTTGTATAATTTATCTTTTAGAAAAAACTTACTTCCAAGAAAGTTCATGTCTTATGTTGGTTTTCTTAATATGTACTAATGAATTATTCTTCTTGCATCATCGTTTTAGTTTTATATGTATTTATTAATGCATAGCCCATATATGAGGAGTATTATTAATGCAGAAGTATAATTGGGTTAGAACCACTTTTTATAGTATAGAATTAATTTTTTGGCTTTACAATTTATATTTTATGCACGTGCATAGTGTACGATTTGCCAAACTGTATCTATAACCCTAATAATTAAAATATTTTAAATTACTTATTTGAATTTTTGATTGGTCAAGTAGGGATATATTAACTATCAATTAGTTTATGAAGTTGGTGAGTAGTGAAATAAATAAATTGTGTCAATACTTAATACTTTTTTCCTAAAGGTCACACAATAAACATGTAACAGATCGATTTAAAATGTGTTACATCATTTAACTGAAGAATCTTCGAATTTTCTTGTATTTCCTCTAATGGCCATAGTCAGCAAACTGGATTACCTGTTTACGCAGGGTCCATTAGTCAATCAGCTAATTATTAAATAAAAATTACTCAAAAATTAAACCAAAATTCACACCAAGGCTAATTTAATATTTTTTCATGAATGGTACTTTTATCTTTTATAGGGTGTATGGTACCTCCTTTACACGTACAGTGGTACTGATGGAAACGTTTACAGGCCCCCCCCCATAAACGTACAGGATCCATACCCAACCCTCCCATAAACGTACAATGGTAATTGGCCCACTCTTCACCTAAACACGTACAGTGGTATTGGCATTTATTTAATTGAAAATGAGAAATAAATAAAATGGTTCTATATAAACCAAAACAACTGGCCATTATTACAAAATAACTGTACATGATGCACTTTCGTTGGTGCTACAAGAATGTATTGCTTGTAAAAGTCAAACAATGAATGTCGACCACTATAACACAAAACAGTACTTCAATAAATACGAGTACGTGTTTTAATAAAACAACTAAGTCAATAATAGAGGTGGACTTAATACTGAATTTCTTGGGATAAGGTATAATCGTAAAAATAAAAACAGTTTTATTCAGTAACAAGGTAGTTTAAGTAGGAGTCCCAGGCCCAGAGTTTGAGCCCCAAACTGAGATGACCTACGTTACTTGACACGTTAACTTGTGAGGGAACTTTACAACATTCTTGATCTTCTGTTTGTGGCGAATAACAAATGGTTATTAACATATCACTGTTAAGTATTCTGATACTATTAAACAAGCCAAAAGTATCAATTATGCGTAGGTTTAAGTACAAGGTCCAATATAACATTTACCAAGATGTTTCAGCAAGTTTTATTAGAGATACTCTACATTTTGAAACTGTAGACACGTTTAAACATGTTATGTGTTAAAATTTGTAATTGTTTTTGTTAATATAAAGTAACTTCATAGTATAAAATATCGACATACAAAAAGATATTACAATGGTTCATTGTGAATTAAATTTTATGAGATTACTCATTATCTAGTAAAGTTATTTATATGCAAAATGTCGTGGGTTAAGAATAATTTTAAATGTTAAATCTAACAAGGATATGCGTAGCAATACACCCTACCATTGTTTTATTTACAGCTTTATTACTACAGCAGTAAATGATACTTTGCATAGAATTTGAATGATATATTCTTCAATCATTTATTTTAAGATCCAACATCTAATTAATCATATATTTATTCAAAATCATCTCAAACTATCGTATGGCTATTTTGAACCTGTTTAATGAGCTACATAAATGGTATTTTCTAAAAGTGGAAGTAAATAATTTATTGATATGTTTGAAATCAAAGCTTGTAAATTCATAATTGTTAAAAATAATAAAAGTTATAAATTATTCATAGATTTACCTAATATTTTAAACAATTATAGTTATATTTGTTTAAATATATTACAACATTTAATCTGTCCAATATTCGAAATAGGCTAGGAATTAGTTAACAATTATTTAAATTTATCTGAACTTTAAAATCCTTAAACTGTGTAAGTTAACGAAGCAAATTTGTGTTAGTTGATGCAGTTTAGTAAATAGTTGCCCATAGGAGTTCAGTTCTACAAGAATTTGCTATTCAACATTTCGAGTGAGAGGGTTGGTTAGTAAACCTGAAGAACCTCGCACAACTCCCCTCTCATACACAGGAGGCGATTGATCACGCATGTTATTTTATCAATTTACCATAAATATCATGCGAAATATTCTACGGTTGGACAGCAGAATTGCCAAGTTTTCACAATATGTTGCGAAAATATGTGCAGAACCTGCCACAACAGAGGACTGACAGTATGAATATACCGCGGGTATAATGCCACAGCCGTGACTAACGCCATGCGCCATGGAGATACGCAGTCGCGGAGTTTCTGCAGGAGTTGCATGTGTTACAATGTCAACTCAAACACCGCTCCATTACTATCGGATTTTTTACCATAGACCCCTGAATTTGCGGAACTAACTGCATTTACAAAACAAACGCTAAAAAATATCTAATCACATATTCATTTTCAGTGTTTAATCTACTCTATACAGTTTATATTTTACGTGTTAAATTTTTTGTGAGTTACAACTAAAAAAAATCATGGTTTTCACGAAACTTTTTGTAACTTTGAATTGTCATTTTTTTAAAGTATTAGAGATTTGTTTTTCTTGTTCACCAGTTGTAACTAGTACTATTAGGTGTAGAATACTGAAATTTCACTATAAAATAATAAATCGTTATTAATGTTTTTCGTAGGTGTTGTATTTTTTGCACTGAAAAGGTATTTTTAAATGTGGTTTGTTTATATAGATTATATTTCTCAAAAGCAAAGTGGACACTCCGTTGTCAAAGATAACAGAACTTAACAAATATTAAATATAGAAAATAATTTAAAATGTTTTGGATGTGGTGCGGACTGGTGTTATAAGGCGATGGACAGTCTGTTTCCGACAACAATGGAGCACTCCGCTGCATTGTCGTTATAATGGCAAATATAAAATTATTCTACTTTGGAGATTACAAGATAAAATCAAATGCATAACCTATTATATTTGTATACTGTACTGTGTGTGTGTACATATGAATTAAATTGCATGAAGGCTTACTTTAGTTTGACGTTGCTTGCATCTAAGTGCATATTATCAAACTACAGTTTGGTTATTAAATTACAGTTCTTGACTGATAGTTCTGAAACTACCACATATGTCACTATTGGTGTCATCACCATCATGACTTGAATCTGAATCAAAGACGTTTAGATTAATATTTAAGTCCGATTGCTATGTCCAATATATTTTAATTTTTGCGGTAGTAGTCTTCTATTTTTATGACAAGATTCACGCAAGTTTACCAAAGAATTTCAAAAATGTTCTCCATTAAATCTGACGCCATTTGACAAACTTCAGAAACTTTAAATGTCCTATTAGATTTCATGACCTAATTTTTAATATATGCGCATTTTTAACAGCAGTTCTATGGCGTTTAGTTTGAAATAAGCGATGGGTAACCAGAATAATTTAAATGTTTTCTAGAATAATTTATTATTTTCTAGAGCATTTTTTAAAGCAATCAAGCACTTTAAATTGAAATGCACATTTGAAGAGTAATGATTAACAACAATTAAAAATAATAGCAAGTTGGAACGATACGCTCAAAGAAGGACTACTTAATTTTATACTGAAACTGCAAGTATAAAATATATCTGGTAATACAGGTTCAGTTATTAATAAAATAAAGTTATAAAAATTTATATCAATAATCGATAAGATAAGAAGCAATGATGCACTCCTGTCCATACAACAATATAGAACATGTTTGACGCTCGACAAAAATATTTCCACTACAAACAGACCGTACAGTCTCCGCTATCGTACATGCCCATCGGCGAGCCGTAACATTTTAAACTTAAAACTGTGAATAAAAATACTTCGAAGGTTTATTATGACCATTCTGATAATGTATTGGGTTTAATCAGTAGTTATATTTATTTAAGTGAAAATCATATTTCTGTAATCGAACATATTAAGGAAATACAAGGAGCCTGGAAAAAATTAATAACGTAGTAACGATTAATAATTTCATGATGACATTTCGGTATTCTGCACCTAATAGTACTAGTTACAATTGGTGAACAAGAAAAAAATAATATCTACTTTTTTTAATGACAGTTCAAAGTCACTAGTTTTGGTACTTTTATAAAGTAGACTAAAAACAGTGAACATGAATATGTGATTAGATATTTTTTAGCGTTTGTTTTGTAAATACGGTAGTGCCGCAAAGTCAGGGGTCTATAATAAAATATTTGATAGTAGAATGTGTGATAGGCCTACTATGTTTCTTCTCAGGTAATGTAAAAATAGCTAGTGAAACTTAGACATTTCAATTGAGTGCAGTTTTAAAATTGAACCGTGTTTCATTTTATAAACTAATTATTAGATAGTGTTAAATAAATATGTGATACATATCGTCATTTAACAAAATAATAATCCCTAAACACAAATAAACGAATACTCCTTTAATTCAAAATACAATTAGCTAGTTCCATTACAACTGTCTAAAACCCAAACAACATATTTAAATTCTACTTTCCTAAAGTTAAGTAGGTGTGAATGGACTGTCGTTAGTTCCATATACTCAAATCATCGAGATAGTCATTATGGTTGAGTCTATTAAGCAACTTTTTGCTACCTTCAAATGATTCCAGGATACACTTCCTAGACGGCTCTAAAACGATATAATTTATACTCTTAAGATAAAAAAAACAAAAAAAAAACAAATACGTTATAATTTATAGGGAGATGTTTGTTGCGGAAACCCCGTTATTAATAGATGAAAAACATACTTTCCAATTTGAATGCTTTAAAATATATTCGCCATTGCAACGGTTTTAAGTAAACATATCTATTGAGTGGTTCTATATTAGGCCTACAATTATTTTATTTTATAGTTTTTCCCTAAGAAGCTTACTCCTTATCAACTAAATCTATCATAATCTTAAATATGTTCAACGAAATTTAACGCGTTGTCTATAATTAGGTGCCTTAATTTTGGGATGACCTACTACTTACTTTGCTGTCTTTACGGCTTCTTTTATTATGATAATGCATTTGATAACTATGCGTGATTCACTGTGGGAATACGTTTTCCGCACTATCTAAAAAAAAACATTGATTGGTAACTGTTAAGTTTAATAAAATCCAATTACTTAGTCAAAAAACGAGTCATCACAAACAACGTTAATTTGATTTTATCAATTGGTATTAAACATTTCTAGTATTGGTGAGTCTAAATGTAGTGCATAGATCCCCTTTCAAAGTCATATTTAGAAAGAGTTATTGATTTTTAACTTGTAACTTGATTTTTAACTCAGGAGTGTCTGAGGACAATATCTAGTGATATAGGCCTAAGTATAATGCTTATCTTCATCGTATGTGATTTGAAAATGCTGGACCTTTGAATAATTATAACAATTATTCATATTAAATAATTAAAATAATGAACTGTTGAAGTTCGGGTGAACCGGTGGGCGAGTGATCTAAGTCGTCAGGACTTTGAGCTTGAGCTAGAGATAGCGATGGTCAAATCTGGCCTAGGCTGGAAGATTTATTAGTAATATTCACCTTCTACTGTACTAGTTTGCCCCATTACTCTGTTTGAATAAGTTTATCGCACAGATCAGCAATATTGAAATGTGGGCAGAGTATCGTTAAGAAGAAGATCGGGCCCTTCTTTAAAATATTCAAAAATAGAAATAATTTCAATCATACTAATTACAATTTTAAACTCTATAATAGGAATTTGTCTTTACCTAACAATTAACGAAATCTTTTATTTACATCTTCAAAGGTTTTGTAGTTTATAATAGGATTTTTTCTTTATCTAACAATTAACGAAATATTTTATTGACATCTTCAAAGATGTTGTAGTTTATAAAAGGAATTTTCCTTATCTAACAATTAACGAAATATTTTATTTACATCTAAACTACAAAATCTTTGAAGATATTGGTATACTCATACATATTATGTTTATAGTAGGACCTATTTTGTCTAAAATGTCTATAGACACTGCACGTTTAACAAAGTAGTAAGAAACATGTCATTATCATGATCACATAAGAATGCCACTTTACTCACTGTACCAAGCTCGTAGCATCAATTTGTATCATACACGTTTTACAATTCATTCTCAGATTTCACGAAGTAATTTAAAAACTTCTACTGGCGAACAAAACACAGTACAGTTAAACTGAATTGTAGAAAAGCGGAGCAGTTGTTTTTGCTGCTCTCTCCTCGTCAACAATTCTATTGGTTCCAGTGCATCGCTTCACAGGGAACTGAATATCTGATGACGGCTTTGTTCTGCGCACAACACTTGTTATTCATTATTGAATCAATATGGAGCAAAAATCGCGAATCAAACAATTTAAAATGCAAGTGTAACTATGTGTTAGTCTTGTTTTTTTATATTACAAGTACCGAATTCTACCCACAACAGGCAATATACACAGTTATTTGATGTTTATATATATCTTTTAAAAGTTTAAACTTTTTAAATTGACGTCTTGTTGGTAAAAATTACAATAAAAAATACAAATAAAAAAGTATTAATTAACTTTGAGGAATGACCGAAATATGCTAATTATAGTTGTTGCACCAATAAACTGTATATTAAAGAACAATTATTTTTCTATGAATGTTTAAAAAAACTCCCATGATGTTGCTATAGTACCATAAGTGTATTTATTATCTGTTTAATGTACTATAATATAACTTACAAATTAAAAAATAAATATAAATAATTAGTAATGTCATCAAAGGCATCTGTTCTGTAACGATAAAGTATATTTCACAAGCATGTGTAACATTTTATTTAGATAAAAAGCACATCCAAGCAGATGTTTTATAATGTTCGATTTTATTTAACATTATATCAAATCTATAACATGTATAAGGTGGTTTACTGATATAGTGAAGAAACTGTGGTGAAACATTTTACGGAGTTAAAGTATATTTTTATTTTCGAAATATTCCAGATATTGTTTTTAGTGGCCGGTATTAACTATTTAAACATTTAAATATATATTTAACTCCAAATACATTATTGGTTATTTAACAATGAAACAAACGATTTGCTATAAATAGTGTTCATACAAACCTAACTTGTTTGTCACGTCTTTTCATGTTATGTTATATTGATATATTTTTTATTAAACTAGTGTATGACACTAGAATGAAAAGGACAAAATGCTAAAATAGTTCAATTATTTGTAAAAATATTACAACCAATAGCTTTGATTACCTTTATACTGTATCCAAAATACTCACAGTATAAAAAGATTTGTAACATATTACTTACAAACCTTTATCGTTCTAAAATATAAATGTCTCAATCTAAAAGGTTACTGTTAAATGACGTATATTATGAAGAGCAATCACAAAATGGACGGCACTAATGATCTCGCCGGTAAACAGTATTTGTTCCACTCTGCGCTGCCGCAATTAAGTCTAACGTTTCCTCATTTAAAGTGACAAGTTGCTTCATTTCACAGAAAAATACGTTTTTATTATATGAACATGTTTTTAATTTATATACATTTGTATGTACCGTTATACCTTTATATTAGTGAATGTGAGTCTTTCTATGTATAAAGGTCATTAATAGATCCCCCAGTAAACTAATAGTCAGCTAAATGAATAAATAAAGGGTAACTTATGTTTTTTGGTTAATGTAGGTTGTTTTACGAGTATGTTCTTACGAAAGCTAACAAACATTTTAATTATTTCAGAAATACGTTTAAACTAAAACAGGGAATTCATCAGTATGCTTTATTGATCATCTGTCAATTAGTTCTAGTTCTAAAGGCATAATTAGTTCTAATGCCCTTTTTTAATCGGTTGTATCCTGCGAAGATAATTTTATTATTTTATATTTTAAATAGTCACTATTTTAGAAATGTTAGAGATATTTGAATTTGATCTCAGAGTTGTATGAGAACGGTTTGTATTAGATGACAACGTAGGTATGTATCAACGTAATGATAAGATTTCGATTTAAATGTTCCTATTATTTCCGATTCCGTGTCTTAAATTACTTTATAGACATAATTCGTAATATTTACGAAACTCCTCGATAATTAAAAGTAAATTTAAATCAAAATCAGTCAGATGACGTTCTTATTTCTTAAATAATTATTTAATACAAATTGTTTTCATAGTTTTGAACTAAATAATTTAAATAAGATATATCACTTCTGTTTTTGGTTCAAAATAAATAATTAATAATTAGTTTAATTTGTTACGATCAGGGTTGTTAGATTAAAAATATACGTTGGAGGAACTACCAAGAGCAATAGATGCTAATTGTTTCATAACAAAGCTTTTTATTGTAACTTTATTCTGAAACAATAAAGTTTTATATTCCTAGTCCCTTTTCCATATTTAAGTATAATGTGTAGGTAATTGGTTGCTCTCTCAGAAAGATGCATTTACATCACATATTACATCTATATTACATCACATACATATTACATCACATACATATTACATTTATTGATGTATATTTACACATAAGTGTATCAATGAGATGTTTTCCGTAACTTTCGAGAACAACTTCTAGTTAATTTCAGTTTTACATAATAATCATAAAGTTACACAAAATTCTGTTAGTCTCTTTGAATTATACAAATTTGACTAAATACTTTTAATTTTTTTTCCATATAGGATTGTATAGAATTGCTTAAAAAAAAGATACTGTGACAATATAGTTTGATAGTTTAGCTTCAGATACAGGATCGTTCCCCACCAAGGTAAGTTGTCTTCATTACGAGCTTGTCAGCTGTTTTATGCCAGAAACATTTTTTTTGTTTACTGTTTCTCAAATATTAAATTCATTTACAAAACATTTAATGAAACAAAAATTTTTAGAACATGGCTTTATAATTAGATCATAACGTATTATATTTTCATAAAACGTGATTTCTCGATCAATTTAAAAAAATTTAGATATGGTTACAGACGAAGTAAATTCACATAACCATACAGATTCAAGTCTGTTTATCTTTAACCACAAATATGTAAACAGTACAATTTACATTTTGGTGTAAGACACATTTCCCACAATATTGATTTATCATTCGTGCTTGTGAGTTTTTCACATATCAAGCTTCGGAAGGACAAAAAATCCATATTATTTTTAAAACAAATATAAGAATAACTTGGTACAAATATACCTTGGTAATTCCAAAACCAATGCTAGTAATTAATGTATAATTGTTTTATTTAGGATGATAAAAATGATCAAAAATATTAGTTATTAATCTTTTCACCCTGTTTAAAAGGATTATTTTTTCAGTACGTTTAAACGGTTACTTAATGTAATAAATAACTAAATAAAGAAAATTGAATAAAACTCACATTGAAAACCAATTACACCCCTGATATAAAATATGTTGACAGTAAAATTTATAATAAACGTAAAATGTTATGCGTCATATTCAATATGCTTAAGATTTTGAATACAAAAATATGTTATTTTTGCTATCGGAAAACGTAGTTATCCTCTACAAGACTATATAAATTGTTTGGGGTGGATCCCAGAAGACCGAAATAAAGGAATTGTGTGTTTTCTTTTTGTTTTTTTTTTTTAGGTATTCCATAGTGTTCTGTAACTTTAGAAAAAAGGAGATAAAGTATTTACGCTACATCTGATATATAATCGTATAAAAAGGATGCTTAAAGGCTTAACACGTTACCCGATGATTAGGATTTCAACAAAAACTGAAGAAAAACGAGGTAAAACAATTTAATTTCAATATATATATACGTAAAACTTTAAATAAATTCAAAGTAGTAGCTCCACGCATGGTTCATAATTCCCATTTATTACTCTTTTACAGCTGAATTTTGTTATTTTTTTTCGTTACAAAAATCTAATATCTGTTTGTATGGACATTATTTTTCAGTTTTTATAGAATTTAATTTTCCACTTCGAAATTGTACTTTTTCAGTCACCATAAGATATTAAAAACTGCTCAAAAAAAGTATTCCAAAAACTGTCTCTCCATAAGGTATTAGACCTTTGTAATAATGAAATAATCATTCTCAAAGCAGATTTTATTTGTTTTTAAGAATACTATTATTTAATTATTATTATTACTACTATTATGATTATCATTTGCATTTTTTGATTTAAAATTAGTTGGTTTCTTTTTATATTTGTGGTAGATGAAGTTTTAAAAATAACAGATCTCATTATAAGTAAAGGATATGTATTGATGAAATATAAGTATACTAGTTATTTATATTTATGACCCTTGCAGAGATTTTTTTGGAGCATTCGAAAACATAAAAATGTTAAAGATTAAACAATTACCAGTACATTATTATTAGTATTAAAATAAGTGACACATTTAATAGTTGAATATTAATCTTTTCCTATTTTAAACGGGAATAACGTATGTGTAATTTATTACTCTCTTAACCCAGGAGAATAACTAATAGTCACAGCTTTAATTTTATGTTTACGTACAGATAAGAGGATACTCTTTGTTATTTTAAAATATATTTCGTACTTGAATTCTCACTGAAATTAACTAAATTTTTTATTACTTTTACAGGTAATATGATCATGGTCCTTCTAAATATTAGATTTAATTAAAACGTATTAAGTGTATAACATTACCCTATTCATTAACTTGACATTCGGAATTGATCAATATGTATTATAACTTAAAGCTCATATACTCGACATTTTGCCTTCATATAACTGAAATCATAAAAGGTTTTGGTACGTAGTTGAACTTAACGTAAAGATGTTCAAAAAAATGTTTACCAATAGAGTGTTTGCCAGTAACAACACACTAATATAAAATAACTCGCTCAACCAACCATTATTTTGTGTCTTGTACTGGGTATTCCGTGTCTATTTAGTTCATTGTTTAATCATTTCATTACACATATAAGTTGAAACTGAATAAATTCGTTTAAGTATTTAGACGTTACAACGTTGTTTGTAAGTCCATAATATGTATCAATACTTTTTAAAGGATATTAAGTTCGGATTTTTTACAGAAGTAACATAATTGGAATCATTAAATTGACTAAATACTAAAATAAATAAATAATTGCTTTGCACCAAACAAAGAATTATCTTAATAATTAAGGAGTTGGCGTAAACGATAGTAACCCCCCCCCCCCCCACACTACACTCACTGCTGACTCACCAGTAAGGAGCGCATGGTGTCACACTGGCACACTGTCCACGCTCCGACGTGTTCCCTCACTTATAGCCACCGTTATGTCATGGACCCAACCGCTAACACTTTCTAGCCTTTCTGGGAACTGTATAAATCTCGGTTCGATCTGTCCAATTGTCCTCGGAATTGGCAGAGCATTGTCAATATTTACTCTATTTCTTGGCACCCAAACAACCTATATTTTCGACCTTATGAGATATGTTTGCCAAATTTATCTGACAGGTGAAAGGGTGATTGCAGAATATGGGTAGGTTGTTGGAAAGCAATAATTTTTTTAGATATCCAGAATTAGGTGTGTGCTATATGCAGAGTGCCTTGTAATTAGAAGATAAGTATACGTATGGATATTTGGGAACAAACTTGCAGATTTTGGCCTCCTTGTTTTTTTTATTTGTTTTTTTTATCTTACTTTAGACTATCCTAAACCCACTTAAGAGTAATTAATATTTCTTAAAGTCATTTTTAAAGAAAACATCCACAACTTAGAAGGGAGGCTCAAGATCCAATTTGGCAAGAAGGAACAGTCTTAGTATTTGCTTAAAAACCAGGCAATTTAAGTTTGTAAAAAAATGTAATAGGAAAAATGTATATTTACACGAATAAATGTACATATGCTGAACAAAACTTAACCATACAACTACACAAGAAACATAATATAATTACCAACAGTTTTTTTTTTATATATATTTTGCTATGAATTAATATTAACACACTGTAAATTAAAACATGCCCTGTTTATAACATTTAGTTTATACAACATTGTAGATGCATGAAAAACAAATGTTGTATCAAACAGTCTCCTAATGTCGTGATGGCATGGATATAAATTGAATCCTTATTATAAATTCCATTTATCCATATTTAAACTGTAAAAAAGGTCCAAATTGGTGCCTTTGATAGTGGCCGAACATTTTCGTCGTCTTAGCATGAATATTTGATAACATTCTTTGAATAAGCCGCTTACGTAATTTTGAATAAACCCTTGGATAAAACAAAAGATTCTAAACTTTTTACAGTTTTAAATCTTTCACTAACCCCTACAATTAAGTTATAGAAGTAAGGTGAGAGTAGACTCCATAAAAGGAAACACTGTTTTATTTCATAGTCAAACTTAAGTTAATTAGTTATGTAACTTTAAGATTTAGATTAAAACAAGCAAAGGCATGCAGGAAAATAAATTGAGGGTATAACGGATATCCATTATTTAGTTGTATATTCTGAATTTATATTGAACTACATAGAGACTGAACAGACATGATGTATGAAAATATCTAATCAACTTTTTCATAGCTCACAAATATCATATGTACTTTTAACAATACCCCAATATAGTATACATTAAATATTGAATATTCTTTGTTAACTTAAATTCGTGTTGGTAGGAATACAATGAAGTGAACTTTAAACAGCACACATTTATTACATAATAAGTACAGAAACAGACTGTACAACTAGTGTGGCGATCGTTATCAATTCTGTGATTCCCTTTAGTCTGAAGAAAGTTAGCGTAATATACTGAAATCCATCACCATAATATTTGTACATTCTGTACTTATGTTGTAATGAGTGTGTCTTGTGTGATGTTCACTTGATTAAATTTTCAATTCAAAACAGTTTTAACATAGTACTTATTCCATATGTCTTAACATCACTATGGTTATTTCTCCTCACCCTAATTACAGCTGATGTTATCTGTGGTATGTTATGATGATGAAATATACGTTTCCACGCAGCGTTGCTTGTCGTCTTATAATACGATTACTGAAATATACTACGGCTATATGCTATATTATAATATAAATATAATAAAACATTGAGTGTAACAACTTAGGAATGAATTGCTGATTTAAAATTCGTGGAATAATGAAACTCATGTATCTTAAAAAATTTGAACATAGAAACATACTGCTAAAACGTATACAGATAGTATAAATATTAATATCATTATTCTATTCGGTATTAGATATCTATAACAAAGAAATCTAGAACAAATCTAGGTAAATTAAAAAAATATATTATTACCCGTTTGCAATGCATTGCTCCAAAAATTAAACATAATAACTATACGTAATTTGAGTTACCATTACCATACCTCAGAGTATAAAATGCGTTTGAAATAGTTTATAAACTGTTTTGTAAACTATTGTCTGTGTTATTTTTCCTACTTGTAAAGAGTCATGCATATATATAATTATTTTAATTACAAAGATTAATTATCTTAAAGTTAAGGAAACTCTTTTTTGTATTAAACCTCGATTAAAGTGGAAATACGAACACCGAAGAACATAATAAGTATATGGTGATTTACTAGGCCTACGAACCACGCAAGTTTTATATTGGTCGTGACGAATACAAACAATTATATTTGTAGTTGAAAATATGTACGACAGGAAGATGTCTTATGACACCCTAAGCAGGGTAAACTATATGTTGGAGTTGAGTTATTTATGATGAAATCTAAACTATAAGTGTCATGGGAAAAGGGGTAATCGTTGTGA